>VZRI01013580.1:11983-24294 GCA_013397515.1 Upupa epops | reverse complement strand
GCTAAGATGGTGCCGTGGGCTGGGGGGGGGGGATGCCAGGATGTTGCTGGGTGCTGTGGGGTGGTTCCATGGGGGGCCGGGGGCCGCGCTGATGTGCCAGGGGGCTGTAGGGTGCTGTGGGGGTGTGCCAGGGAACACGCCAGCTGATGGCAGGAGCAGGCACGTGTGCGGCAGGCGGGGAGGTGCAGGGACTCAATGAGCACCCGTGTGCCAGGGCCGGTGGCTTCCCCCCACGGGCAGGGGCACAGCATCCATCTGACCGGTGCAACTGGCACCCCGAGGAGAAGGGCTGCCTGCTCCCCCCTGCCCGCTGTAGCCGTGCCCGTCTCACTGAGCAGCTGGCACTGAGCACGGCCCTGCTCTGCATCTGGTTCTGCGCATCCATCCCCCTCCTTCCCTCGGGCCCCAAACGTTCCCCTCTCCTTTCCCTGGGACCGACATTGGCAGCTGAGCTGAGTGGGCAGTGCCCGCTGGCAGAGCTACCCTGCCAGGGCCGAGTGGCTGGCAGAGCCTCACCCGCCGTTGCCCACCAGATTTTGCCTGTATGGAGGCTCTCTGTGCCAGATCACACGGAGCCCACGGGGCTGTGGGGACACGGAGCCACTGGCAGGGCTGTGCCCTCTGCTCCCACGTGGATGCAGCATCCTGTGCCCCTCTGGCTGCACCCCTGGCACGGAGCAGCCTGAGCTGGTGGTTGGGTCGGGTTAGGCTTGGACAAGGGACCCCCGCGTGCTCCGGGGGGCCTGTGCCACCATGCAGCCAGGAGCCCCAAACTGGGGTGATGGCCAGGCAGGAGCATTTAGAGACTTAGGAGGTCAGTGCCATCCTCTGGATCGCAGCCGGGCACCACCGTGCCTGGCAGAGCCCGCCTCTTGGTGACCTTCCCAGAGCGGTGCCCCCGCCCCGGTGTGGGGCAGCACCCGCAGGCGAGGCCTGGCACGGGTGCCAGTCTGGCAGCACCTGGCAGCTCCCAGAGCTTCCAGCAAAATGGACCCTGGGAGCTTGGAATCTGCCACCCCCCCGCGGGGCAGCGCGAAGGGGCAGAGCCGGGGCCGAGGGGCAGAGGGGCTCAGCCTCCTCCGCAGCCACGCTCCCCTCCCAGTGCCTGCGCTCTCCCCGCACGCTGGGGTGGGAAGGGAGGAGGTGCCCCCTCTGCCCCCGGAGCCCCCGGCCCTCGGGATGGAAAGGCAACCAACCTGGGTGGCGATGGGAGACCGCTGGGAGCTGGGGCTGGTACCTGCCTGACTCGCGGGCACGCTGCCCCCTGAACCACCGAGCCCCCTGGCACGAAGAAGGGCGCTCAGCAGGGCAGGGAAGAACAAACTGAGTCCCCTCTCGTCTGCCCTTGGCCAGGCTCTAAGCTGGAGCTTCTGCCCATGAAGTGTCCCGGGTGCAGGTGGCTGCTGGCCCTGCTCGGTGCCCGCAGCATCCTCCTGCCACCCACAGAGAGGGGGGCAGCCTCCCTGGGGGGTGCCTGCTGCTGGCAGCCACCTGCATCCTCAGTCCTGCTGCCCGTGGCTCAGGCTGGAGGCATCAGCTCCCGCGGAGCTGCAGGCAGGGCAGTGTCTGCTGGCACCCACTCTGCTCTCGGAGGGGGTCAGGGTGCTGCCTCTCCTCACCCCAGTCCATGGCAGCAGGGACTCGGGGGTCAGTGTGTGGGGTCAGGGGCAGCAGGAGCCCCCTCCCAGCAGCCCCAGGCAGCCATCTGGGTTGAGGGGCCGGGCTGAGCTATCACTCGCCCTTCCCAGAGGGGTCTGGCTGAGGAAGGGGCTCCGTTTTCCCCCCAGGAGCAGGGGGCTGCAGGCAGGGCAGAGGCTCCGGCCGGGATGATCGTGGGGAGCTGTTAGGGCAGGGCCTTTGCTTGATTCCTCCTGGCACCAGGGGGGTGTTTGGGGTTTTTGTGGGGTGAAGCTGCTCTGGGGGATGAAGAAGCCCCCAGCAGGAGCCCTTGTCCTGCTGAGCTGAGCTGTGGCTGTGGCAGCAGAGCTTGGCTCAGGGGGTGCTGCTGAAGGCCCCCACCAGCCTCTGGGGCCCGGTGTGGTGGTGATGATGCTGCAGGAGATGCTGGGGCTTCACCCTTGGTGTCTGCTCTGTGTGGCCTTGGCTGGGACCCTCTGTGTCCTGGCTCTGCTGCCAGAGCTGTGCAGAGGTCTGAGCGCAGCCCTGGCCGAGTTTCCCAGCTCTGGAGCTCGGGGATGGCATCTAGGGGGGCTGGGACAGCTGGGTGCAGGGTTGGACCTGCGGGGCTTGGAGGGCCCCTCGAGTCTGAACCACTCTCTCCTCAGCCGAGTTTCCTGGGGGCTCCTCTCGTGACCTCACGTTAGGGCTCTGTGCATCCTCGGTGCCCGTCCTGCCCCGGGGACCGTGACTGGGGGAGTCCCCGTGGGGCAGAACCCGACAGCCAGCCCTGGCTCCACTCTGCGGGCTCGGGAGGGCTGGATGGTTGGGCTGCCAGGAACAAATGCCCTTTCCTGGGCTCCTCGTTCCCTCGGGCCCAGGCCCTGGCTCCCTGCAGCTCCTCACTGAGGGCTGAGGCTGCTGCTGCTGCCCGGAGGGGCTGTGCAGCTCCCAGGGCTGCTGTGGAAAAGCAGGAGAAAGGGGGGATCGTAGAACCCTGGGCTGGGAGAGAGGGAGCTCAGAGCCCCCCACTGCCACCCCCTGCCATGGGCAGCGACACCTCTCCCCAGCCCAGGGTGCCCACAGCCCCATCCAGCCTGGCCTTGGGCACTGCCAGGGCTGGAGCAGCCACAGCCTCCCTGGGCAGCCTGTGCCAGGGCCTCAGCCCCTTCACTGTGAAGAGCTTCTTCCCGGGAGCCCTGCAGGGCAGTGCTGGCACCGGGCAGAGGTCTGAGCTCCGGGCAGGGTTTAAGTGCCAGCCTGGCCTGGGCATCAGGTCCGCTCAGCATAGCCCTGCGCTGGGGAGGAGCAGCAGGAGACCCCGCCGGGTGCCGTGGAAGCCCCCCCGGCCCCAGCCGTCGGTGTCACTGATTTCCTGCAGGACAGGGCCACCCACAGCAGCTCCTCGTGAGGTGGCAAACGGGGAGGGGGCAGCTCCAGCCGCCCCCCACCCTGCAGGGCTCTGCCACGGCTGGGTGCAGGGACCCTGTCCTCACCCCCTCCCCTCTCAGCCGTGGCAGGGTGCTGCTCCCACGCTGTCCCAGGGTCTCTGTGGAGGACGTGGTTGGCCCGGATGATCTCAAGGGTCCCCTCCAACCCGGGAGAACCGGTGGGGCTGAGGTGGGTTGGTGATTTCTCACGGCTTTGAGTCAGACCCAGGTCCTCAGCTGCAGCTACAGGGAGCCTCTCCCGCAGCTCTGAAGCATCTCTGAGCGCTCGCTGTCTCCTCCATCTTCCCTCCTCCCCCAGCTCAGCCCCTTCTCTCTGGGGTGCCAAGGGCTCTCGCAGTCCTCGCTCCGTCCCCGCTGGCCAGGGATCAGGCCCTGGGCCACGTCCTGCTGCCCGCACCCCCGGGGGTTACTGACAGGCTGGGGATGCTCTTCCCCTGCCAAGCAGCTGCTGAAACAGGCTCCGAGTGTCAGAGGGAGAGGGCTCTCACGGCACCGCTCCTGCGCCCTGGGAACCGGCTCGATGCTCCCCTGCCCCTGCCTTGCCCCATCCATCCCTCCCCTGCTGGAGGGGCAGCAGGGTGGCTGCTCCTGTAGCTCTGCTCTTGAGCTGGCACCTCCGCTGGGCACCCACTGGGACCCCCTGCCCTGCGCCCGCTTGGCCGGTCCTAAGCAGCAGGAGCCTCCTGTCGGCCCCCAGGGAGCACTGAGCCTGGGGGCAGCAGCCTGGACCCAGGGACCCCTCTCCTGGGGCGGCTCTGCTGAGGCCGCTCTAGGGACTGAGTGGGGACGGCTTGAGGGACAAGGGTCCCTTTCTCACAGGGTCAGCTGGGCTCTTGCTAAGGAGCCCCCCTCCCTCTGCCTCAGGTGGGCACTGCTGCTGCTCTGGGAAGAGGTGAAGGGCCAGGGGACCTCTGGGGCAGGAGCCCCAAGGCCCTGCAGGTGCAGGGTGCTCTTTCTGGGCAGCCAGTGATCTCTCCCCCCTGCAAGAGAGAGGAGGATGCTCACTGGAGTGCAGGTGCCCTCTGGTGATGGAGCACAGGGCAGGGGTAGGGACCCCAGAGCTCCCCGTGAGCTCCTCAGGGTTTCCTGGGGCTCTCTGCACCCCAGTAGGTCAGATGGGGCTGCCTGTGGGGTCTGAGGGCTGTGAGCAGAGGAGAGCAGCCCTGTTGCTGCCCTGCACAGGAGCGGTGGAGGCCAAGGTCGTGGGGATGGGAGGCTGCTGCCTCCAAGGCTCCCCAGGGGTGGAAAGAGGCACCCAGGGAATCATAATGTGAGGCTCCAAAGCTGGGGGAGCTGCTGGCCAAGCAGGCCCTGTCCCAGCACCCTGAGTTCCCCCTCCCCTGCTGGGAGCCGGGCACAGAGACCACCTCTGCTCCAGGAGACCCCGCTCTGGCAGAGGGGCTGCTCTCTGCTCTCCAGAGGTCCCTTCCGACCCCACTGCTCTGAGACTCCACGGTTCCCCAGGTGTGGTGCGGGCTGTCCTGCCTCGGGGCATCCACATCCTCGGGCCAGGGGCTGGCAGTCCAGAGCTGGGGGTCACGGGGAGCCCTAGAACCCTCTGTCCCCCCAGACCCGGTCTGGGCTCTGGGAACTGCTCTCCTGGAGCTCTTCCCACACCGCCCGGCCTGACCCCTTCCCTGGGGGCTGCCGGAGCGCTGGGACCCTGCGGGGTGGACAGACTCCAGGGGCAGGGCTGGGTGGGCATCGCCCGGGCACCACCCCTGCTGCCCAGGGCTCTGCGGGGGTCCCTGTGCCTCCTGCCCTCTCCCTGCCCGCACCAGCGGGACCCCTGGTCCCTGTCCCCCGCAGGGGTGTCCCCAGCAGTCGCTCCTGTCGCGGTGGCTGGGTAACAGGGCAGTGCCCAGCGCTCTGCTCCCTGCGCTGCTCTCCCCTGGGACCGACGGCTCCTCTGCCGCTCCTCCCCTTCCCCTCTCCCGTAACCGGGTCTCCTTGCTCCGAGGAGCCCTGGCAGCTGCCGGGGAACCGCAGGGCTCTGGAGAGCAGTGGGGAGGCCCCCAGCCCAGCTCCCCGGGGCAGGGATGCCTGGCACTGGGGCAGGGATGATGCTGGGGCAGGGGTGCCGCCGGGGCTGCCTCGGTGCCGGCCAGGGAGGGAGGGAGGGGACTGGCAGCGCTTCCCAGTCGCTCCCAGTTTGGATGCTTCCCGGCTGCTTTGCTGCGGCTTCACCCCGTTCCAGCTGCTCATGGTGCTCCCGACCCCGCAGCAGAGCTGCCCCTCGGGGGTCTCATGGCAGCCCTGGGGTGGTCCCTCGGCTCCATCCCCTCCTCGTGGCTCTGTGTGGCTAACGAAGGTCCCGCGAAGGCTTCCACAGCCCACAGGGATCTCCAGTGGCCCTGATGGGCTTCAGGCCCTCGGGAGCTGGGGGTCCCAGCATGAGCAGCAGCAGCAGCTCTCCCTGGTGCCCCCTGCCCCCGGTGGGCACTGTCTGCGGCTCCCAGCGCTCCCCGAGCTGCGCTGGGTTCTGGTGGGAGGGGGTGCTGCTGCTGCTGCTGCTCTCCCTCCGCTCCCTTCACGCCCCCCGGGCTCTGCTTTCTCTTCCCACTCCCCTCCTCCGAAGGCCTTTCCATGCTACCACAACGTGGGTTTCCTGCCCAGCTGTCTCCTCTCCACCCAGCTCTCCCGGTGCCCTCCGGGCTCTGCTCCCGCAGCAGCTCCCCCGGTGCCCGCTGGTGCTGCCCCACGCGAGGGCAATGCCCTGGGTGGCCCTGCTGGGGCGCTGGGCTGTGTTGGGGTGAGAGGTGACAGCAGACCTCCCCCTGCTGCTGCCGGGGCTCAGCTGGACCCCCTCCCCAAGCCGCTGCAGAGAGAGCAAGGCAGGGCTGCAGCTCCAGGATGCCAGGTAGCCACCAAGCCACAGGAGATGCCACCACCCCGCTGGGAGATGCCCACAGCCCCGCGGCAGGTGCCCCCAGGCTGGCGCTGGGCTGCGGGGCTGGGCAGAGCTCCGCTCCCCTGCGCAGGGCAGGAGCGGGTGCCCGGGTGCCCTGCGGGCACGGAGGGGCCGGGGCAGGGGCTGGAGGAGGGCTGGGGTGGCAGGAGCTGTGCGCTGCCGTTGGAGGGGACTGAGTCACCGCTCTGCCGGGCTGTCACCAGCAGATGGATGATGCGATCGCCTAGCAACCACAGCCACGTCAGGTGAGGAGCCGCTTCCCCATGTGCTGGGGGCCCGCAGCCCCTCCGACAGCCGCTCCCCGGCAGCGGGGGCTCCCTTGGCCCCTGCCCGTGCCAGCCCCGCTGTGAGGCTGGCAGTGCCTCCCCTCTGCCACCAGCAGCCCGTCAGAGCCCCGGCTGAGGTGGGGTGAAGGGGTCCCCCCGTAGCCAGCTCCTAGGAGGGTCCAGGGACACCAGACGGGGGGGTCTGGTGTCTGGGTGAGGGCAGTTGCTCTCCGTCTGGTGCCGGGTGAGCAGAGGGAGGCTCCTGCCTGGGACCTCCAGGGCACAGAGAGCTTTCGGGGGGGTCTTTGGATGCCCCCTGGCATTGCAGTGCCAGCTCTGCACCCCCTGGGCTCCTGTGCTGGTCCCCTCGCCTGGCATCTCCAGGGGGAGGGTAACCCCCCCTCCAGGGGGAGGGTAACCCCCCCTTCTTCTTCCCCAGAGCCCCGGCTGCCCAGAGAGGCTGCGGAGCCTCCTGCTCTGGAGACCCCAACCCCTCCTGGGCTGCTGCTGCGGGATCCCCTCTGGGGGACCCTGCTCCGGCAGGGGGGGTGGCCTGGGGGATCCCAGAGGCCCCTTCCAGCCCCCCAGCCCAGGGTCTGGGATCCCCCTCCCACCATGGCAGTGCCCTGACTGTCAGACCTGTGTTTCCTGAGATCCCAGTTCCCCCCCCAGTGGCTCCAGCCCCCCCCAAAGCTCTTGGCACAGGGCTGCTGCAGCCCTGCGGGGTGGCTTCAGCACCACCCACGGGGGACCCACGGGGCACTGCCCCAGCCCCACAGAGCCCACAGAACCATCACACGGACCCGCTCGGGCTGGAGGGGACCCAGTGCCACCCCCCTGCTGTGAGCAGGGGCACCCCCAGCAGACCAGGGGGCTGAAGGTCCTCACCCACAGGAGTCCCTCTGGCCTGGAGCTGGCAGGGCTGAAGGACACGGGGCCGCTGCGGTACCCGGGCAGAGGGTGGGCAGGTGCCAGCGCCGCGGCGGCCGGGGACAGGAGGGGGGCTGAGGAAATAGGGCACCCCCGCTCCTTTGTGGGACAGGGCCGATATAATTAGCCGGCCCTCCCCGTTCCCCCCCTGCCCCGGGGAAGGCTCTGTGCTGCCGCGGCCCTGGGGAGCCAACAGCCCTACTTTGGTGGCCCCGCGTGTCCCCGTGAAGGTGAGATGCTCCCGGGCAATGAGCACTGCCTGCGCTGCTCCGAGGAGCAATCCCCCCCCTCCCCGGGGGGACTGGGGGTGCAGGGGTCCCTCAGAGTCAGGCTCTTCGCCCCGTTAGTGGGCACCCAGGTGGCACCTGCAGAGTCTTGCCCCTCCAAACGGCTGGGGAGCTCTGGTGGTGCAGGGACCCCCAGTATCGCTGGGGGGGGGCTGGAAGGGACCCCTGTGGACCATCCAGTGCAACCCCCCCACCCCCGGAGGAGCAGATCCCACAGGAGAAGCCCGGGGGGGCTGGGGTGTCTCCAGAGACCCCTGGCAGCCTCTCCCTGCCCCCCTGCCCGTTGTCTGGGGAGCGGAGGGCCAGGCTGCCCTGAGCCCCCTGTCCCTGGCTGCTCCTGCTGGGGGCCGCAGCTCCGCCCTGCCTGCCCCCTGTGTTCCCCTATTGACGGCTTAATGGCCCCAGCCCTGGCGCTGAGCAGCTGCCTATCGATTCCTGCCCCAGCTCAGCCCCCCCCCCCCCCATCGTGACCCTCCTGCACCCTTCCTGCTGGTGGGGAGCCCCTGCTGCCGCCCCCAGGACCCCCCAGTGCAGCCCCTTCTGCCCCCAGCAGCCACCAGGAATGAGCTTGGCATCCCCACCCCCTCAGGCACCCACCAGCTCCTGCCAGGTTTGGGGTGGCTCTGGGGGTGCTCCCCGCTCTGGGGGTGCCCCCAGCTCTGGGGGTGCCCCTCAGGGTATCGGCCCCAGCAGCTGCTCCTCCTGGCTGCTCCTCTGAGGGTCCCTGTGCCTGCTGCTGGGGTCAGGGCTGGGCCAGAGCCCTCACCGGTGCCCGGCACCGATGGGTGGCACCCAAGGCTGTGGAGAGCAGGAGACACCCCCCCCCAGCGTGGGTCTTGCAGGTGCCAAGCGCCAGCGGGGTGGTGGCAGGATGGAGGGCAGGATTGAGCCCCGAGGAGGTGTCTTGAGCTCTGGCTCTGAGCTCCCACTGTTACGGGAAGGGTTTGCGGGCAGTGTGGAGCCCCCCTGGAGCAGTGGAGCCCCCCTTGGCACTGGGACCATCGGTGCTTGGGTTTCAGGGGGCTGTGATGCCAGGCAAGGGGGTCTGGGGAGGCCAAGGCTGTGCAGCCAGTCCCGAGGCGGTGCTGTCCCCCAGCAGAGAGGAGCCCGGTGCTGCAGGGAGCTGTGTGGGTTCAGGAGGGGCTGAGGCAGCCTCTTGTCCGGGAGCAGTGCCTGGTCCCTGGGCACAGCGCAGGGCTGCTCCTGGTGGCCGTGGGGCTGGAAGGGTCTCTGTGAGGCAGAGCCAGCCCCGTCTGCCTGCTCCCAGGGAGCCCCATCGGAGCACCAGGGTGCCAGTCGGGGTTCCCCTTCCCCAGCTGGAGCCGGGTCCCTGCCCCACGGGGAAGGGAAGGGGGTGATGGGGAGCCCCAAGCAGAGTGCTGAGCTGGCAGCGCTGCTGCCCAGTGCCCTCTTCGTGGGGAGGGGGGTCTCTATCACCCTCCGACAGAGCCACTGGCCTCCAGCCCGGTGCCAGCCTGCGCTGCCCTGGCCCAGCCCATGAGCACTTCTAACTCAGTGAAATAAATGCCGGGTAAGGGCAGCGGGGCCGGGAGCCGGGCGGCCGGGGGGCATCGGCCCAGGGAGCCAGAGCAGCTCTGCGGAAGGGCAGGACCCACTGCAGGGGCTGGGCAGCAGCCTCAGGGGGGAGAGGGAGCTGCTGGCTCCATCAGTGAGGCTGGCAGGGTGCCCCGGGGGGCTAGCAGGCACCGAGCAGCTGCAGCTGCACAGAGCAGAGCACCCTGGTGCCTCCAGAGCGGCTGCTGCCCATCACTGCCCAGTCCCACCCCAGCGGGAGGCTCAGGCAGTGGCTGGAGCCCTCCCCAGGGGTCCCCCCCGCGAGGGGCTGAGGTCCAAGAGGGCTCTGCAGGGCCCGGTGGTCTCTTCCCACACCCAGAGGGCATTCCTCACCCTGGGTGACCTTCAAGGTCTGCCCAGCCAGGGAGACTCTGTGACCCCATCCCCAGGGTGCTGGCTTTCTCCCAGCCCCGAATGCCCAGCGTGGAGCAGAGGGGGCTGCTCGGGGCTGCCAGAGCAGATTGCCAGATTGCCCCTCGGGCTTTGCACAGAGCCAGGAGAGGCTGCTCCTGCCCTGCTGTGGCCGAGGTGGGGGATGCTCTCGGCGTCGGACAGGCTGGACCCGGCTACCGTTTTGGGGCAGGAGCTGCAGAGGGGACAGCCAGAGGGACCCGGGTTCCTCTGTCTGGGCTGGGGGGAGACCAGAGGGACCCCCTCTGCAGAGAGGGCACTGCTGCAGCCAGGCTCTGGCTTCCACCAGTGCATCCCCCCTGCCCCGGCTGTGGGTGCTGAGCCCCTGGGCCCCTGGCTGGGCACTGGCTGGGCTCTGACCCAGCTCTGCGGGTACAAACCCCAGGGACCCCCATCCCCTGGAGCTCCTCGGCACCTCCAGCCCGCTGCCCCTCGCCTCTCTCTCCCATGGTGGGCTGCCAGGGCCCTTCCCCTCCACCAGCCCTTCCCCCGCAGGACTGGCAGCCCCCAGCTCAGTGCCCAGAGCTGCTGGAGCTTAAGACCCAGAGCAGGGCTGGATGTGCTGGTTCCACCTCCTGCCGGAGGCTCTGTGTTGGTCTCAGGGAGGCAGCGGGGGCCCCGCTGTGCCCTGAGCGACCCAGGTCACCCTGAGAGCCAGGGCAGATGCCAGCTGCCACATGGCTCGTGCCCAGCTTCGCTGAGATGATGGGCAGTGGGTAGGGGAGGGAAGGAATGGCAGGGCTGTGCCCACTCTGGGGTCCAAGGAGGTCGGGCTCCTTTCCCCAGGTCCCTCTCTGTGCTCTGGAGCTTTGGGGGCAGCTGTGGGGCCGGGGGTGGTGTCCCGGTGCTGCAGAGGGGTGCCCACGGTACCCCCTGCCCGCACAGCCCGTGGTTGTTCAGCAGAGGCAGTGGATGTGGTCAGGGGGAGGAAGGGTTGCGATGGGCTCGGCAGATGGAGGGAACAGCCCGGCGGGGCGGGCAGCGCTGGCAGGGCCCTGCAGCGGGCACCACAGCAGCTGCTCTGCAGCAGCGCTCGGACCCCCCTGCCCCCAGCATCGCTGCCACGCTGCTGCCCAGCCGGCACCGTCCTCACCCCACACTCTCATGGGCTCCGGCCTCCTCACCCTACCGTGCCAGGGGTTGGTCTCCTCGCCCCCTGTTGCCCTGGGGTGCTGCTCCCCCACCTCCCCATCCCCGCAGGGCTGTCCTGCGGCTCCCGGGCACTGGCACCCCGTGTCCCTGCAGGGTGACCGGGCTCTCCTTGGCCCCCTCGGTGGGCAGGAGCCCCGAGCTCTCCTGCTCAGCAGTTCTCGGCAGCAGGGACCCGCAGAGCAGCTTCTGCTCCCTCTCCCAGCTCCTCCTGACCCGACGTCGGGGGGGTTCTGCTCCGCAGGGGCAGAGCTCGGGGTGAGGGGGACTGTGCAGGGCAGGCAGCAGCAGTCCCTCCGCTGCTCCTCACCCAGGGCAGAGCCCCCTGTGCGTGACCCTACTGCTGCGGGGCAGTGCCACCAGCTCCGGGGGGTCCCACCAGGGCTGGGAGCCAGAGCCCAGCGGCTGCCTGTTCTGCAGGAGGGTCTGCAGCCCCCAGCGGCTGCCCGAGCTCTCCCCAGGGTTGGACCCACGGAGGGCAGGCTGGGCGCTGCCCCCGCAGCCACCCGCAGGGAGTGCCCCGCATCCCCTCTGCTCCCGCAGCTGCCCAGCCTGAGCGGTCTCCGTCCTTCCCGGGAGCGGGGGCTGCACCGGGCGGGTCCCGCACCGACCCCACTGGTGTGAGGGCAGGCCCACCCTCTGCTCCCCCTGCTCGCCACCTCCCGGGTGGGTCCTGGCCCTCTGACACAGGCAGAGGCTCCAGAGGGAGCAGGAGGTCCTCAGCCTTCACCAGAGAGGGCAGGTCAGCCCCCGGCCCCCTGGAGCCGCCGATGGGGAGGGGGTGTCTGCAAAGGGACGGGGGAAGGGGGGTGCAGGCAGGGTGTGGGGCTCTGCTGCAGCAGCCAGCAGGCTCAGAGGGCCGAGGGCCGGGGCCGGAGGTCACCCCGACGGGGATGGCTCTCGGCCGGTGCCCCTGGAGGAGGAGCAGAGCTGCTCTGTCCTTCCCCCCTCTTGCAGACCCCTGGCCGGGGGCACCGGCGGATGGTTCCTGTTGTCAGGAGCACCGGGACATTGAATCCCACCCCCCCTGCCCTAGAGCTGCCCTTCTCCTGCCCCCAGAGGGCCGGGGTGAGCAGCAGGATGGAGTCTGCCAGGCACCTCCCTCCGCTGGGGGTCTCTGCCAGCCACAGGGGCCCTGCAGCCCCTTCCAGCAGGACCCAGCAGGGGTGCAGGGGACCCCCGAGGCTTCCTTCCCTCTCAGCAGCGTGGCCACCTATCATCCTCCCATGGGAGAGCGGCTGGGGAGCGGGAGTCTTGGAGCGGGGATGGAGCAGCCGGGGATGGACTCGAGTCCCTGCCGAGCTCCTTCACCTCTCGCTCTGCTGAGGGGCTGGGAGCTGCGACCACCCCTTCCTCCCGGCGGGTGCTCTGGGGGTGTCAGCCCCACTCCGCGGTCAGGGGGCCCTGTGGAGCCGGGGGGGCTCTGGGGATGCTGCTCTGCAGCTGACGGGGGGGGCTGCGGTGCCGGGGGCTGTGGGGCAGGAGCACTGGAGCCTTCCCCCGCTGGTGGGACTGCAGGGATGGGGAAGACTGCAGGGGGCTGGCGGGACCCTCCTGAGCCGGGGGCGGCTCTGTGGTCGACCTGGGGCCCTCTGGACTCACTCTGGTCTCTGCCTTCCCCAGCCCACGGAGCCCGCTGAGCTGGGTCTCTGCCCACCCCGGGGCAGCGCAGGGGCCACCGGCGACCTCCAGCCCGCGGATGACGGCAGCGCCC
>VZRI01013573.1:43629-58719 GCA_013397515.1 Upupa epops | reverse complement strand
GAGGTTCCCTATCAATATCAGGATAGACTTCTTCCCAATGAGGGTGACGGAGCACTGGAACAGGCTGCCTAAGGGGGTTGTGGAGTCTCCTTCTCTGGAGACGTTCCAGATCCACTTAGATGTATTCCTGTGCAACTTGGTCTGGGTGACTCTGCTGTGGCAGGGGAATTGGACCAGATGATCTTTCAAGGTCCCTTCTGATCCCTAAGGATTTTATGATCCTATCTTCACGTTGTTTGCTGATACAGAGGATCACAGAGAAATTACTGCTGTTTATTGTACTGAGAATTATTTAATGTTTAGGAAATATGAGGTTAACATAAACACAGAGCAATCTTTTCCCAGAATGTACCCTCCTCGCTTCTGATCGTTCTGCTTTAAGGATGGCCTGAGCTAATGGCAGCAACAGTAATTGCCTGGCCTTCATTAATTTGTGCAATTCCTTTTTTGTTCCTGTCACAATTTTCACCTTCTATTCATTAGAAATACACTGGCACTTTAAAATGTAAAGTTTATTACCCTTTCCTTTTCCAATTCTATCAGGCCTCATGTTACACGACTCGTTCCCCAGCATGTTTGTCCTTTGCTTGATACCTCACTTGTTTTGTTTTCTGAGGGGCAGACATATATAAATGAAATGTTCTCTTTCAGCTTGGAAGAAATTGGCTTAGGGTCAGTGACTAGACCTCCTCTCTCCTCTTTCGTCATTCTCCCATCTTGTCCTTCCCACACTGTGCCTGACATATTACCCCTTCTTGTCTGCTTTCTCAACCTCATTCTTCCTAGTTATTTTTTTCTTGTTCTCATTATTTTCAATTCTTTGCTTCAATCTTTCATTTTTTTGCTTTTCACCCTGTTCACTTGGGCTCTACTCTTGCCTTGCCGTAATTCCTCACTTCATGTTTCATAAAGAAGAATCAAGCCTGTTAAATCTCATTTACCAATATATTGGCTCTAATTTACTACAGAAATGCAGTGACTGCTAGATTTTCCTCCAGAACTTCCCCCCTGATGCTTGTGCAAAAGCTTTAGGAATGAGGTAGGAAATTGATACCCTGGTGAAGGAGGTTCCATGTAAATATCAGAAGGAACTTCTTTCCAGGGAGAGTAACGCAGCATTGGAACAGGCTACACAGGGGACTTGTAGTTTCCTTCCCTGGGAACATCCCAGACCCACCTGGATGTGTTCCTGTGTACTTGATCTAGGTAATCCTGTTGTGCCAGAGGGATTGGACTGGATGATCTTTCGAGGTAGCTTCCGATCCCTAAAGATTCTATGAACTTGCTGAATTACCATCTGTGTACGCATCTGGAAATCCATGGTTTGAGAAGCAGCTTTGTTTTACTACTAGATATTCCATTGTGTGTGACCAGCAGAAGGAGGGAGGTGACTGTCCCCCTGGTCTCAGTATTAGTAAGGCCACAGCTAGAGTGCTGTGTCCAGATTTGAGCACCTCAGTACAAGAGAGACATCGAGGTGCTGGAGCGAGTGCAGAGGAGGGGAGTGAAGCTGGTGAGGGGTCTGGAGAAGAGATCTTATGAGGNGCTTGTATTAGAAACTGTGTGACCAGCAGAAGGAGGGAGGTGATTGTCCCCCTGGTCTCAGTATTAGTAAGGCCACAGCTAGAGTGCTGTGTCCAGATTTGGGCACCTCAGTACAAGAGAGACATCGAGGTGCTGGAGCGAGTGCAGAGGAGGGGAGTGAAGCTGGTGAAGGGTCTGGAAAAGAGATCTTATGAGGAGTGACTGAAGGAGCTGGGACTGTTCAGTTTGAGGAAGAGGAAGCTAAGGGGAGACCTCATCACTCTCTATAGCTACCTTAAAAGACAATTTAGAGAAGTTGGTGCTGGTCTCTTCTCACAGGTGATCAGTGACGGAACCAGAGGGAAGGGTTTCAAGTTGCAAGAGGGGAGGTTTAGACTGGACATCAGGAAAATGTTCTTCATGAAAAGAGTGGCTGAGCACTAGAAGAGGCTGCCCAGGGAGGTGGTTGAGTCCCTTAGGAGTTCAAGAGTCCCTTAGATGTGGTGTCAGGGGCTACTGTTTAGGGGTGAACTTATAGAGTAAGATCAATGGCTGGACTTGATCCAAAGGGTCTGAATGATTCTGGTAGATTTAGGCAAAGTCTAGTCTTCAAATACATCAAATGAACCATCAGAGACTCATTAGAAGGGCTTAGAAGCCAAGAACCAAAGGACCTTTTCTTGTCCCAGATTCTGCTGAAAACCTTATTTATTATTATTTTATTAAGGGATCATTTTAGGTCTGCAGCTTGCAATGAGAATGCAGCACGAGCATGACTGTCCTACAGTGGCAAAAGCAGAGATAAAGTTTCTAATGGTTTCTGCATATTTCTTAATCTAATCTGAAGTGCATCCAGTGATCTCTGGACACTTTATCATTGACAGAAAGTATTACAGGGTGAGTCATGAGCTCCTACTGTGCAGTAGAATAGCTTTGACTTAGTGGTAATGAGAGTAGAATGAAGCCCATTCTACCTAGTGGGTGTGAAATAAGCCCTTCTAGTGTGATAGTACTGCATTTTCTAGAAAGCATAAGAAAAATATTAGTTGAGAGAGAATATGGTGATAGAAATGATCAGTAGAAGGTTTCTTTAAACAAATGAACTTGATATACATTTGGAAAAGGCCCAGCACATAACAATATCAACTAAAGTATCGCGTAATTGGTGCTGGGCTTGAAACTTAACAGTTAATTGGTCATAATGTGGTGCTGCTAGAGGTTAGAAAACTGAAAATGGATGGAAAATTTTCATTCTAATCACCAGATATTTTCCTCCTGCTCTTAGTTTAATAAAGCAAAGCTTTAGTTCTTTGAATCATTTCCAGCATCTCACCTTTCACTTCAGAGTTTAAGTGCTTCTGTGTTCTATGTGGAATAAGGGAATTACAGTTCAATTGTACGTTGGCTACCTAATTCATATGGCAAGTGAATAGGTGTGAGATTGGTCTCACCTGAAACAAACTAGTTAAAAAAATTACAAAGTGACTCTACTTTTATAATCAGATCAAGCCATAGTGAGGAATTAATTTAAGACTGTTTCCATTGCATTTATTTTCCCTAAAATATTACATTGTTATGTCTATAGAATCATAGAATCATTAGGGATCAGAAGGGACCTTGAAAGATCATCTAGTCCAATCCCCCTGACACAACAGGACCACCTAGACCAAGTGGCACAGGAACACATCCAAGTAGGTCTTGAACATCTCCAGAGAAGGAGACTCCACACCCCCCCTGGGCAGCCTGTTCCAGTGCTCCGGTACCCTCACTGGGAAGAAGTTCCTGCTGATATTGATAGGGAACCTCCTCTGTTCCAGCTTGCACCCATTGCCNCACTAGTGCAGAGTAGAGGCGGGAGTGGATCCTCCCTTGAACTGCTAAGCACCCCCCTTCTGATCCCTCCCAGGATGCTGTTGGCTCTCTCGGCCACAAGAGCACACTGCTGGCTCAGAGTCACCCTGCTGTCCACTAGGACCCCCAGGTCCCTTTCTCCTACACTGCTTTCCAACAGTCTATATCCTGCTGTAATGGGAAAGATCATCCTGAGAACAAACAGCATATGGTCTTTGCAGCACATCTGCTTGTTGTGTCAGGAAGAAGCTATGTCAGATAGGAGAAAATCTCTGCGGAAGCACTGACCATCGTTTACAGTCACCTGTATTTAAAGACAGCGTGGCAGAAGCTCTGCTAAAGAGCTGCTGATGCTGACTGTGTTGCCTACCCACGAAGGGACAATGCTGTCAGAATGGCAGCTGATAAAGAATTAATTTTTCAAGTGTCTTGCACCACCAAACAGCACTTCCCTCAAATGGTGGTACAAGGCTTGCTTTCTCTCTCTTATCTACTATCCTCTTCCTATGAAAACATCGTGCAAAGTCCTGGGTGTGCCTAGATTTGTGCTATTTTAACTTACCTTCTGAGCTCTGAATCTTTCAGTTGTAGTGAGGTCATTGAGTTCTCCTTTGGAAAATGTAGAAATGCCTTTTCTTCTAGTGAAAGTTGAGATGGTCTTTTACAAGAAATAGAAGTATTGGTGAGCTGATGATGAAGATTGCAGCTCTTTGCAGTACTTCTTACTCCCATGAAATCAGCCCCTGTTTTAGACTCAGATGAGGATCAATTCACAAGCGAATGTGCAAGGTAACAACTCTTCCTCCCATAGGAGTCACTCCAGGGCTGAAGTGCACTGCTAACACAAGGGGAGATTTGTGGGTGGCTCTCTTTCTGAGCACTTCTTGTGCTCTTGGGCGAGGAATACATACTGTGCGTCTTCAACTGCCTGTTTTTTCAGTGTCAGTGAGTGTAGGGCTACCTATAGATGCTCACTTGCAGTAGGAGACCACCAACAGCTCCCCTTAAAATGTAATGTCAAGACACATACACGGATTTGCAGACTAGGGTGGAACAGAAAATTTCCTCTCTTTTCTCAACAGTTCCTTATTCTTTCTTGTCTCACACATGCTCTGCTGTCCTTTTGAATGCTGTAGGATTTTAAAACAAGACATTGTAGGTGGCTCAAAGGAGCAATCTAGGATGTAAGTGCAGGGAAATGCTCTGCACTTGAGATGAAGAGGGAATTAATCAGGACTGGTCACCACCCAGCCCCTGCAACCGTGTTGAATGAATTAAAAAAAAAAGCAAGTTTGGAAGAGGATTGGTATCCACGGGGACTTTTTGTTGTGTTCTGACAGTCACTCATGACTCACATAATTTTCTGAACAGGTATTTCTACCTTTTGGGCAAATAAGTATCTATTCCTCAACCTGTCATACTGGGTTTTGCAATTATACATTATTGTTGCTTTGCCTGGGAGTATGAGCAGCAGGAGATATTAAATTCTATTTAATTATGTGCATACATCCATATTGCATAGCTCACCCTGAACCTGGGCACGTAGCAGCCACCAGAAGGGCAGAATATCTGTTTATCACAGGCAGCACTGAGGCAGAAGTATCTGTTAAATTCAATGAGTCACTTTCCACTGATTTTAAAGAGTCTGCTGTGGCTCTGCCTTTCTTTGAACTCGGGTATTTTTTTATTATAGCTGTATTTCCTTATTACACAGATGGTCTCGCTCACTTTTGGGTTCAGAACACTGCTTAATACAGCAAGTTTCCTGGGATTTGTGACCATAACTCGCACGCTGCAATCACATGTTTCCCAGAAAGACGTCAGAAGCCTGAAGTATTGTGTTGAATTTCTTTTGACCAGACAATGCACTTTCAGCTAATAAATCAATCAGCTGGCATTTAGAAAAGAACTCCCAAACATTCAACCTTTAGCTCATACCCTCGCTCCATGTGTGCAAAATCTATCAAAAACCACAAAGAAATGTTGAATTCTGAGTAAAAAACACATGTAGAGTTTAATCTGGCCTTCTTTTAACTCAAAATGGTGTCTGCTTCATCCTCAATTTGTTTATATTCTCAGTATTTACCTCAGCTTTTGTTTATCTCAGGCTGAGAATGATGCTTTGCAATATGCAACCGCATAAATGTGGAGAACACTGTTGAATTCCAACAGAAATTTCCATGTGTAGGTTAGAACCATAAAGAATCTTAAGTTCTCCAAAGATCATGAAAAGAAGATCCATATAAACAGATGCTTGGAGACAAAACACCTCCCATCAAGAGGGTGTATCATAGCTCAGCATCATATAGTGGCCTGTACCTCATCCTAAACTCTTCACTGGCAAAGCTGGGCTTGAAATAGTTCTTCAAGAGTTATGTGGGTAAGGTGTGAAATGAGTCATGGTTAAGGTGTGCGCAGCAGTTGGATTCTTTCTCTGAAGTAAAAACGAGGTTTTTGGAGGCAGCGTGACTTCAAATCACAGCCAAGGCATTTTATTGTGGTACATCTGTGAGCAGGATGTTTAATGGTTGACATGTTTATTAAAAAAACTGAACACAGCACATTATCCATCTGCTGTGATTACTGTATAGGTAGGCAGTTGGGACTTTGAATGTAAAAATCTATGGGCTTCTGTGCAGCCCATCGCTGCTGCCTCCAAAAACTCTCAATAATATATCTTCACGTTAAGGCTTCTACTGTACTTCATGGTCTCATTGGCTTTTCCCTCCTTTCTAATTAAAAGAAACCATTTGACATCTTGGCCTGAACCTGTTTGATAAAGTCTCTTGTGTCCATCAAACTTGCTGTGTGCTTTGGAATATAAATTATCACACAGATCTCTACCTTATGAGCTCATTTATGCATGAAAACTGTAGCTGGCTTTCAGGATTAGGAGTGGATTTTAGTTGATGAGAGTTTCAACTGCTGGTTCAGCCAAGACATTTCCTGTTGGTGATCTTGGAGATTGAGTTTCTCATCTAGAAATATTAAATTTCAGAATAAAAGCGCTTGATAAAACTACTTTGCTAACTTAGCCTGCCCAGTCAGTGTTGGTTCCACAGAATGTGGTAAAGAACTGAACTCCACTCCTTGCACTGCCCTGCTTTCTGCTTTGTTCTGTCATACCAGATGTTCTCTCTTGGTTTTTGGAGTTTTATTATAAAGCTCAGCCCAGAACTGCAAATGTTCTATCTCTTCTCTCTTGGTTTTTGGAGTTTTATTATAAAGCTCAGCCCAGAACTGCAAATGTTCTATCTCAAGGGTAATGGCTATTGTTTGAATTAAATACTAGATTTCTGCCCTCTTCCCTGTGCACTCAAACTGCTCCTTGAAACAGTAGACCAGATATTACACAGTCCCTATGTCACTCTCCTAACTCCCACTGCATCCAACTGGTGTTAAGCACTATCAAAGACTCCAGTAAAAAAATCATCCAAACTTCACAAGTTTTATGTAGATAAAGCAGAAGTAAAGGGTAAAAGCTGCAAGAAGATTAATGAGATTACTTATTTAGTAGTCCAGAATGCAAAGAGTATTCCTCAGACTATCATCCATCATTTCTGCTGCCTGAGGCAAAGAGGATGCTACAAGCTTCCTTCTAATTTTACTGAGTGTATTCAGTTTCCTGTGCAGCTTAAGATCATTACTTGTTCCATTAATTCATTGTGACTAAAAAGTAGAAATCATAAAACATTCAAACTTTGTTTTCAGCTGTGGGGTTGCATCTCATAGCAGCTGAACTGCCATTCAGACAATTTTTCTGTGCTTTTTTCTATTTGTTTAGACAAAAAAAAAGTCTTCTTTTGTGTCTGCAACTTTTTCATTATCTTCAAATACTGTTACTTTTTCTTTGCTCTTTCCTAGAGAAAAATGTTCTCCTAAGATTTGGCTTTGCTCCAAATTTCTTTTCATTCGTTTTCTTTCCTGTATTTAAATTCTGTTCCAGGTTAAAATGTTGAAAGCAAGGTTAGATTAAATTACAGTATCCCCATGCTGGTGTTCTCTAGCAGACTTAACTTCATATATCTCCTGGCTACACAGCAATAAATTAGATAGATGCCCTTTGTCACAGTAAATTTTGCAGGTGAGATCTCAGCATAGTCACAGCAGCGTCGAGTACTCGCCGTGAGCCAAGTGTAAGAATCGCTCTCGTAAGCTTTTGGTGTCAAACGTAAGCCACGACACTGTTCTAAAAGTGCAGTAGGATCAATTAGTGAAGTATTTGCTCTTTTTTGTTGTTGATGGGTTTTTCATGCAAAGGGAGTTCTGTGTAGGGGCAGAGTCAAGGCTTCATTATTTTCTCTCTTTTCTCTCCTAATGAATCTGCTATGGTGCTAAGCTTTACTAAAATCCCGCACCAGGCTCAGGAGACCTTTAGTAATGCAGATTCTTCATGTTTCACAGATCCTTAATGAGTTGTCTGTCTTCCTTCCGAAAATGGGGGAGCTCATGACATTGCTCTGATACGAGAACAAATACGATTTGCTCAAATGGGAAAAACAATCTATGAGAAGCAAACTAATCGAAACGATTAGGAGATTCTGCAAGTCAAATACGAACTGCAAATTCTGTTGGTAAGGAGTCAGGTTAGGGAATGGGATGGAATGGAATTTAAGTCCCATCTACTGAGCTGCCTAAATATTTACTTACTGTACTTCATAGAAGCTTTTTGTTAGAAATTGTGATGGAATGCTTTTCATTGCAGTCTCCCGAGGGTCTTAACAGAAAAAGTAGAGTCTTCTATTTGATGAATTACAGAAAGTGGCCCATTTTGTCTGCGGAACATTGATGCCTGATGTGGTAAAACTAGATTAAAATACCGATCTGATAAAAATAAACTGGATGATGCTGTGAAACAGGGAAAAGATGGTTTGGAACAACTGCTTTCAGATATTCAAGCAAACTTGCTGGTTCTAAAACGATTGCACATAATGTATTTCTCTCTGCATAATTTTAAAGAAGTATGTGTACTGTTCCTGATACCCTAACAATGGCAATACAACAAATTCTTAGTAGAATTAAAAGATTAGCTTGAAAGATACTTATCTTCCTACAAACATTCCTTTCTGCTCTATCAAAGGAACGTACGGAATGGAACATTCTAAAGCAACTGATGTCATTGGCTGCAAAGGCAGGACTTAGAATGATTTGTTTGAATCTCATTCAATGGAAGAGCTGTAGAGAATCTTTGTTAAATAGTTTTTCTATCATTCATCAAACTATTTGGTGGGTTAGAATGTCATAAAAGTGTCCAGCTTCAGAAAGTGCCCTTCTAATTGGGGTATTCCCAAATAATTTGTATCTCTTGGATTTAGACTTGGAAAACTCTCATGCACTGCTGTGTAAATTAGCATATGTGTCCATGTATGCCTATACAGTTCAAAGAATCATAAAGTCATTAGGGATCAGAAGGGACCTCAAAAGATCATCTAGTCCAACCCCCCTGCCACAGCAGGATCACCTAGACCAAGTCACACAGGAACACATCCAGGTGGGTCTTGAACTTCTCCAGAGAAGGAGACTCCACAACACCCCTGGGCAGCCTGTTCCAGTGCTCTGGTAACCTCACTATGAAGAAGTTTCTTCTGATATTTATATGGAACCTCCTCTGTTCCAGTTGGCACCCATTGCCCCTTCTCCTATCACTAGATAACCTTGAGAAAAGCCTGGTTCCATCGTCCTGACACTCATCCCTCACCTATTTAGAGACATGAATGAGATCACCCCTCATCCTCCTCTTCTCCAAGCTCAAGAGACACAGCTCTGTCAGCCTTTCCACATAAGAGAGCTGTTCTCCTTCCTTCATCATCCTTGTTGCTCTCTAACAGGTCAGTCCCCAACCTATAGTGGTACCTGGGGTTAAAGAGTTCAAGTTCCTACTCCAGCAGGTGATGTCACCTTATCAGCACTTGAAGGCTCCTGATAACAGGAGCAGTCCAACTTCAACTGCATCTCCACCTGCATGGAAGACTGTTGTGTTCTGAAAGGCTGTTGCAGTTTGTGACTGTTTTTCTCACTGTATTATGGGGATATCTTATGGAAGTGGTGTACTCTTTGAAAATGAACCCTGAATTGAAATGTACACAACAATAGCATTTGTTCCTTGTGTTGTGTCTGCTTACAGCCAAGTGTCTACAGCTGATTTGTAAATGAAGCATTATCTCATTTTCCGGACAGTGAAGCTAAGGTAGTGTAAAGGGGTGGTGAGAGATCACAGATTGAGTGGGTGGCACAGTTGATGTATGCAGCCCTTTTGATGCATATTCCTCTGTTCCACCCATTGGATGTACTCCTTTTAAAAAGTCACCATGCTGACAGAAAAGAAGCAGCAGTATATCGCAAAACCCCTAATGCCTTAGGTGGAGGAGGATGCTTTTATAACGAACATAGACACTGCATATGTGACACGTTATTAATAGTCTGAGGTACAGTTTAACTTCTCCTTTAGCAATGACAAATTGTTCAGGATTTCACTGGTTCTATATAGCCATCACACATTTTAGACTCTCTCTTTATTAGTCCAGCATGATTTACCTTGTCTCATACAGGTATTTACCTTAAGGATGATTCTCTTTACTGTTGCATTTTTACTGAAGACAAATTATTTCCAAACTTAGAACTGTAGGAAAGGTGTGCAAGCTTTTTATCTCTTTTTCTTTTAAAGCACAGCCCATTGATGCCTTTATAATCCATGCAACCACATGAATTGAAGCAGGGAATGTGAGCGTTTCACTGTTGGAACTATGAAGGTTGTCTTTGATTATTATTGAAATTCTGTGTCTGATGAGATGTAAGTCATACTGTTAGGAATATATTGCCTGGAAATTATGTCACTGAATAACTTCTTTACTAGAAATGTACTGCAAAAGAACTAAATCTTTAATCAAGAATGTTAAAAACTATGGTTTAGGTTGTCACAGATTAGATAACAAGGAAAGCTTGCTACCTTGCTATAGAGAGTAACCAGTTGCAGAAATATGTAGACTACAAGTATTTTTATATTAAGTGGTTTCCTCTCAGAATCACAGAATTACTGAGGCTGGAAAAGACCTTTGAGAGCACCAAGCCCAGCCTGTGACCTAATGTCACCGCATCAGCCAGACCATGGTGCTAAGGGCCACATCCAGTCTGTCCTTAAACATCTCCAGGGATGGGGACTCCAACTCTCTCTTTTTCTTTAAAACATGAGGGATTTATTGTATGAAGAATGTTGGACCATCCCTCTTTAGGCAACAAAAAAAGCATAGGTCTCTACCTCTTAGAAGATACTCCCTTTTGCTGACATCTTTTTGATCCCATTCTCAGATTGGGTAAATGCCACAACTCTGTGTTCCTCTCACTTTCCTAGGCAGCAGTGGCAAGATACGCTGGATCAGGAAATCATAGAAGCATAGAAATCTGCAGTCCAGTTTGGAGTCATAGTTAACTCATTGTTAAGGCTCTACCCTGGATCTTGTCAAGGTACTGCAGGAAAGGGAAGCAATAACAATTGCAAATAAATAAGCATTTGCAAAATAAAAATCTCCTTTTAAAAATAAGAAATAAGAATCTCCTTTTAGCCTTCTGTTTTATCTAAAGGCTACTTGTTACAGTAAGAATAAAACGAGATCTTAAAAGGAACTTGTATTTAGGATGATGTGGACTGTTTGTAACCATTAGCAACAACCACCTCATGTTTTTCAACACTTTCTTTGCATAGTTGTAAATCCTGAGGCTATAACATAGCCGTGTGAGAGCAAAGACTGACTTTCGCTTCTCTCATGTTACGGCACTCTGTAGTCACCCTGCTCTAGATGGTTATGTGCTGTTCTAATCATCCCGTCAGGATTATCTGCCCTATCCAGTGTTTCTTGTCCTTCCAACTTAATTGTTTCAACTTCCTCATGTTTTCTCAAAGTTGACAGACAACTCAGGTTAGTGGCAGTAATTCAAACTAGCCTTCATCTGGTTCTGCAAGCATCCCTCCTGTTTTGTTTAGAATAGATTCCCAAATAAGAATCTGGGTGTGGGAAACATCACAGTTGGGTTCCTATATTACATTTACCGAGTATGTGAGGAAGACATAGGAAAAAGCTTTCAACTTTTGCTGTGCTGACAGCTGCTTGCAGTGGAGGTCAGAGCCTTTCAGAGACCTGCCACTGTCCAATAACTGTTCAAAGTGCCGCCAAGGCTGCCAGTTGAGCGTCCGTTTAGCAGTAAATGTTAGTCTTACTCTTGCTCTGCTGAACTCAGTAAGAAAACATTCTTTAATGGAATAGAAGCAGGCTATGACCTCAATACCCAAATCAAAAATTGATCTTTCAGTGCATTTTTTTGCAGTCTGTTGCTTTAGATTGTATCTATATATATCCCTTAATAAATTCACTGTCCTGGTGTATAATCCAGACCTGCCTGAGGAGCTGAATAAGAACTGGAACTCAGTTTGCTTTAAGATTCTGCAGGTTTGAAATACTCATTTCTCCTATGTGCAGGCTTCCGCAGCATGTTTCTGTAGCGAGGAAATCCAGGTGCATTATTCCTTTTATGTGTTTGACTCTCCACTCTGTGCTATGTCATGCAGTAAGGCAGTGCATGAAACAGCCCGGCGCTACGTAGAAATGGAAAGCAATCACATTCCGCAATTCAGGGCAAAGAAGTCCTGTGGGCATTTATAGCAGATGTTAACCTCCTGGCCTCTCTGCACCAAGGGGTTGCATGAATTCTGAGATGCTCTCTGGAGCAATTCATGGCATCCCAGGGAGCTGACTCTTCAGACAAAGGCAGGGGACAGAAGAAATGGTACTGAGGCAGGCTGCACTCTGCGTAGTGCAGATCTTCATTGTGTGTGTCATTGACTTCAAATTTCCTAGCTGCACTTGGATGTGGAAAGGCATAAAGAGATATCAGACATTTGAGTGAGAGCAATACAAAGGATTAGCTATCAGAAACCTTTGGGGCTGTCTTTGGCTTGACTTCTGTGATTTGGCTTTTAAATCTTAATTGTACAGAGGTGGTAAGTCTAGATAAGTCCAGGTGATAATCACAGTTTTAAAACCCCTGCTTTGTCATCACTTGCATGACAGCCTAATCCAAAATACAACCTTATTTCTCTGTAATCTAATGGCAAATGTTGACTTTATCGAAGCTTACAATTACAAATCCTCATTTAGACTTAACAGAAGATTACTGCAAAGGAAAAACTAGTGACATCAAAGTTTTGTCCTCCAAGATACAGAACTGACTGCCTCTATTTCTGTGTGATTTCTGCATACGGAAGTAACTACTCAGTGTCTTTTTCATTGCATTTAGTAAATGATGATTGATAACCCTTCCATGTAGAATATGACATTTCTCACTGCTGTTACATAAATTGCCTCAATGTTTTTTGTGCTATCACTGATTTCTGACTGCTTCCTTATTAAGCACTGCTGAGGGCAATGCTTCAAGGAGTTGCATTATAGCGATGGGACTTCACACTGGTGAACTGACATAATTCTTCTAAAATGGTACCAGTTAAGTATCTGTCTAGTCACTTCTAGTGCAGCAAGATCATTTCAGAGAATCATTTTTCATCTGAGGGTGGAACTTGTACTATTTAAGGTGAAATAAACTCCAAACACGATCAAGTTCAGCAATTACCTGTTCTGTGCACTGTTGCCTGTCCTTGATTTTTCCCTAGGGAAGGGTAAAAATCAAGCTATTTGGATTCTTGGAGGGCAGGGGCTGTTAGCAGTTGGTGTTGTGACAGACTGTACACATAGAGAAGCAAGTGGCTGTTGATTCAATAACAGTGTGGATATTCAGACCTAAGTTTAAGGTCCATTTATTTTATTTTTAAAAATAAAGACTAATATTTTAGCAGAAGAAACTCAAATCCTGCTCTGTAAGGTTTTAAGTGGAATTACATGGAAAAGCAGTGAGTTTTACTCTATCCTGTTCCCTTTGAGCATACATGGATCGCATTGTTCATGAGTTTTGTTCTCTTGGTCTTATAGAGAGACGGGTCTATTCTGGATGTAAAATATACCCAGAATTCTGGTGGTTTCAGTGCAGAAAACATTGAAAGGCTTCAGCTTTCTTTAGAAATACAAAAGTGAATATTAAAAAGAAATAAGAAGAGAAATATCTTGGGGAATATCAGAACAAAATTGGTTGCAAGTGAACCTGATGTTCAAATCTCGTGTCTCTGCAATGAATGGGCATTTTGAAACAAGGGCTTTCATTTCCATCCTTTTTACTGAAAGATTTTTAACATCAGTTACATCATGGTTTGCAGATTTTATCTCATGCTCAGATTTTCACATAGAGCATTTCAAGATGATCTACTTGGGACTAAAAGGTAACGGGCTCCAGGCCCTGGCTCATTTAAACATGGAAAGTAGAGCATCAGATTGTGTGTAATTTGAATCATATAAGTAGCAGGCGGATGCTGAATAATAGAATCATAGAATCACTAGTGATAGGAAGGGACTGCGAGAGATCATCCAGTCCAATCCCCCTGTCACAGCAGGATCACCTAGACCAAGTCGCTCAGGAACACACCCAGGTGGGTCTGGGATGTCTCCAAAGAAGGAGACTCCACAACCCCCATGGGCAGCCTGTTCCAATGCTGCTTTACCCTCCCTGGGAAGAAGTTCCTTCTGATATTGATATGGAACCTCTTACGTTCCAGCTGGCACCCATTGTCCCTTGTCCTATCACCAGATGACCTTGAGAAGAGCCTGGCTCCATCCTCCTGACACCCACCCTGAAAATATTTATAGACATGAATGAGGTCACTCCTCAGCCTCCTCTTCTCCAAGCTATAGGGACCCAGCTCCCTCAGCATTTCCTCAGAAGGGAGGTGTACTACTGCCTTCATCATGTTTGTTTCTCCACACTGGACACCCTCCAGCAGCTCTGCATCCTTGAGCTGAGGTGGCCAGAACTGGACACAATATTCTCGATGCGGCCTCATAGCTTTCCTTCATCTCCACACGTGAAGGACGTACAGCTTTGGAACTTTATTACTTAAAAGAAACTCATTTTAGCCGTTTCTTTCAGATTCAATTCTGATTACACAATCCAGATTGCACCTAGGAAGAAGATCATCACCAGAATAGTTTATTACAGTACGTAAATCGTTTGGTGTTTTAATAGATCATTTTGTAAAGGGAAGAATATGAAATTTTATAATGCTCTGATAACTGTGGCAGAGTTTAATGAGGCTGAACAATGACACATTTGCACAATATTCTTATGGTGGTATTCATATTGGACTTTTCTTTTGCTTCTAACCCAGTTCTAACAGTTTCTGCTTCAAGAAAGTGATCAGATGGCTGGAGCACCTCTCCAATGAGGCCAGACTGAGAGAGTTGGGGTTGTTCAGTCTGGAGAAGAGGAGGCTCTGAGGTGACCTTATTGTGGCCTCCAATATCTGAAAGGGGCTACAAAAAAGCTGGGGAAGGACTTTTTCAGATCTCAGGTAGTGACAGGACTAGGGGGAATGGAGCAAAGCTGGAGATGGGGAGATTTAGACTTGATGTGAGGAGGAAGTTCTTCACCGTGAGAGTGGAATGGGTTGCCCAGGGAGGTGGTTGGGGTCCCATCCCTGGAGGTGTTTAAGGCCAGGCTGGATGGGGCTCTGGCCAGCCTGCTCCAGGGTGGGGTGTCCCTGCCCATGGCAGGGGGGTTGGAACTGGATGATCCTGTGGTCCCTTCCATCCCTGTCCAGTTCTATAACTTCTTCCCAATGAG
>VZRI01013573.1:0-43535 GCA_013397515.1 Upupa epops | reverse complement strand
CTGCTGTGGCAGGGGGATCGGACTGGATGATCTTTTGAGGTGCCTTCTGATCTCTTATGATTGTAGTCTATGATTGTAAATCCAATGCAAGTTTATAGTTACTATGATGTGTAATACCAGTACAAGAGAATCAATAGATCATTGATTTGATTGACAAATTACTAACTGCTTTTCTTTTGGAAAATACAAATTATTAAAAGATTACTTGTAATTACTTTCTTGTAACTGAAGAGAATCCAGGCAACAAATTCCATTTTAAAAGTGGTTATCATTGCAAACAGAGAAGCAATAATTATTTTCCAGGACTTCTTGACCTATTTAATCAAGTCCCTACCATTAGGGACAAGATCTCATTTTTGACTAGCACTTTTCCTTATTTATCTCTTATGTCTTTATCAGGTGATTAATGTTGAATATGCAGCTTATTCCTCCGTAGAGAAAAGCTATATTGATTTTATTCACAGGATAATTTAATTTCCATCAGTATTTTAACTTCAATAGATTCAGAATTTTTCCTGAGGAACAGAAAGAAATGCTACTTAAAGGAAATGAAGTTTTGCTGTTGATGAATTAGGATGTTCCACACATTTCACGTTCAAAGCAGAATTAACTCGAGAGTCACAATTACTATAGATCAGACTTTAAATTCATATGAGGATTTATACGAAGTTGTCATAATTAATGTATTACAACTAGATGTCTCTTAAACACTGTAAATTTTGTAGATGAAGGAAAACGCTTCAGTGAGTCTTGAAGCAGTATAGAGGTTATAGAGAAGTAAACTGTTAACTTCTTTGATTAGTTTTTGCTATAAAGAACTTCAGACTGGGTAAATTTTTTAGTATATGCTGCTGGAAACTTCAAGAGTAATCCTTTCTTCTAGAAGATGACTTTTGTATGGATTGTTGTAGGTAGGTGAGCATAACAGAGGCAGGATACCTGGTGGTGGTAAGTGTTTGTGATGATGAGGATGCCTTTAAACACGTGCATCTCTCCCACATGAGAGATCACATAATGATCAGTGCAGCCAAGCAAGTTTTGACCAGCTAGAAGCTAGAAACAGAGTTCCTTGTCATAGTAGAGGAGACACATGGTGAGAGAAAAGAGACTTGCATTGCTCTGAGAAACATTCCCTTCTGAACTATAGTTCTGCCTAAGTAAATGATTGGTACAGATGAGCTTCACTCTTGAAATCTTTTACCAACTAGATTCTAATTCTCTTCTGTCCTGGTGGTCTTGGAGAGAGTATCTCCTACGGACCAAATACCCTAAATTTAAATCAACCAGGTTGCAATTTGTATTTGGTTTTGACAAGGCCCACCTGATCTGAATAGAAAATCCAAAGCAGAAAACCCCATGGTGTCATTCTGCCGGCTCGATCAGCATGCCTTCCGGTCTGCAGAGCCACAGAGTTTTGAAACAGGGGAAACTCAGGGGAAATCTAAATTTGAAAAGTTCTGTGATCTGGAAAGAAGGAAAACCCCATCTTGTTCTGTTAAGACTGAATGGAATCTCTGGTCTCATATTCTGAAAAATAAGTGTCTTCGTACAAAAACGAGGGAAGGGAACCAATTTTACTCTTCTACTGCAAAGATTCTGTGGCTGTAGATTAAAATGTGATTGATTTCTTAATATTTCATTTGTCAGGATGTTTGACAGGCATACCTAGATTCACATCATGTCTCCTTGAATGCCTTATTTCATGAGCACTTATCAGCAATTGCTGTCTGTAAAATGTATTAGGCATGCCTGTTAATACTCTGACAGTTAATAAGTTCTCAGTTGGTTCAGGAACTGGAAGTATTTGTTCACGTTTGAAGATTAATAATAGGTCAAGTTTGTCTTGTAAAAGAAAAAGGAATCCTCCTTTCCCCCATTTATTCCACCTTCCAAACATAATCCATGGTTTGGTGGGCAATAGCTTTACATTTTTACTATAGAGTACGATTTTAAAGAGTGTTTAGTCTTGCAATTCCAGGTTTTGGAATTGGTGCAAAGGTTTAATAATGGAATCAATTTAACCTACATTTAACAAGTGATTATGGCTCAGGTCACAGCTGCACATCCTGCTGCAGGATGGTGTTAGGAGAGGTGATGTTCCTGGAAAGTTGCACAAAACTAATCTATACAAACAATCAGGTTGTCAATGCTGTGGCGTCCCTGGCTGTTGGCTACTGAATACCATCCATGGGACCAAGTCGAGAGCAGTCAAGGCTGTTGCTGGTGAGCCGTGGATGGAGGCTGAGGAACAGGGAAACATGGGCACTGTTCCATCCTTTGTGTAATAGCTGAGGTGGTTTACATGCACACACTTGCTTTCCTTGTGGCACAATGCTGGAGATCTGTGATGTTGTTACGATTCATTAATGCCTGTTAAAGGGGACTCAGAAGCAGATAACATCAATATTAAAGACTACTTGTAAAATTAGATACTGCCTTGAGCAAGAGGAGCTTCTCTCAGGAGCTGTTACACAAGGAAAAGCTATCACTGGACTTCTGTTTTATCTCTTACAAAAAATACCGGTTTTTATACCACGCAAAAGGCATGAAGAATAGAGTGAGTAAGAGTGACCTTCTAACACAGAGACAGACACTAGCCTGTTAGCAGTGAATCTGTAGAGTTTTAGGTCTTCCTTGTCATGACAGTCACTTGTACCAAATGAATTGTCTACCTGTTTTGCTATAGAATCATACAATCCTTAGGGATTGGAAAGGACCTCAAAAGATCATCTAGTCCAATCTCCCAGCCACAGCACAGGGACATGCCCAGGCAGGTTTTGAACATCTCCAGAGAAGGAGACTCCACAACCTCCCTGGGCAGCCTGTTCCAGTGCTCCGGTACCCTCCCTGGGAAGAAGTTCCTGCTGATATTGATAGGGAACCTCCTCTGTTCCAGCTTGCATGCAGTGCCCCTTGTTCTATCACCAGATGACCTTGAGAAGAGCCTGGCTCCATCCTCCTGACACCCACCCCTCACATATTAATGAGGTGAAACCTCAGGGAACAGTATGAATTTAGTGGAGAAGGGTAAGAAGTTTATGCACAAAGAAAGTAAAGAGAGGATCTTTGATGTTAGCAATGAAATTGAATTTATATTCTCTTTGTGAAAGTGGTCATTGATAAGATTGTGACTTATCAGCCTGATTAAAATGATGTGTTTAATTTTAAAATGGCAGTGTTAGATGAGGGTGACCAGACGTGAGTCTCATTCTGATGTCTATGTGTTGGGCAGTGCAGTCGCATATATCCTTTCAGCGAGCGTGATAAAACCATTTCAGTAAAAAAACCATGGATTTGAGAGTTTTGAGAACAAGTGGTACCCAAGAAAATATAAATGAATTGTCAAATGTAGTCTTGACTTGTAATACTTCTAATAACACACAAGTGTCTACCTGTAAGTCATGGCTCAAAATCATGCACCTGTAGAAGAGAGGACTGTGACCTCACCCTCTTGGGATATTTCTGAGTAGATGAGGTACAGCAGCTCTGGAAATGAGGTGAAAACTTTCTGCTGTGCCTATTCAAGAAGAGGACCTCCAAGTTTAGTCAGGAGTTTGATATGAATGAAAAGCAGCTAGATTCTTTCAGCCAAACATCTAGCTCTCCTCAAAACTTTGTCACTGAATTTTTGATGTCATCTGCCTGCTCACCCACTCTGCTCTGTGATGAGATGGCGCAACAGATTAACATCCTTTGTAAATGTCCATCTCCTGATTCCTACCCTTTATGTCCTGTTCTCCTTTTTGTTTCATCTCTGTTCTGGCTCTTTTAATCTCTCCCTGCTGTCTTAGTCTTCAAAACTGCTGTCATGTCTCTCTTATCAACTGCTGCTTTAGTCTTCTGTCAGATTTATTGAACAAAACGGGTGGAAACAGTTTAACTCAGCTCTCTCTCTTAACTGAATTTGGCTCCAAAGCTGAGTTTACTCCATATTCATTGTCAGGGGTCATAATAATATATAATGAAACATAATTATATATAATTGTGATCCAGGAGTTGTGAATTTATTCAGAAATCTGAAATATTCTGATATTTAATTATATACTTGTGTATTTAATTCTATTGTTCGTCCTCAAGTCAGTTTTTCTTTCTTCAGGTTGTAAGCTGCTCATTTTATTCTCATCCATCCATTTACCTTGGATTCCTCACCTCTGAAATCTACTGTACTTGAAAGCAGCCACCAGTGTCCTTACACTGCCTGTTGCCTTGGTAATCCTGTTGCACGGGCACTTATGATTATGTGTGTTTGAGACTTGGTTGTTCGTGCTGTACTGCCTCTGCTATGTTTGATGGAAACCAGGAGATTTTATTTTTTCTCAGCTTTGCCGTTTTCTTCAGAAGAGTTCTTGGGGTCAGTAGCACTTACACAGAGCTGTGAATTTCTGTGTTAGGATCTTACTATTCTTCCTGCTATTTGGCCCAAAGTAAGTGACTCTGAAAGAGGAATCCCCAGTTAATTTTGCAAGGTAGCTTTAAAGTTTGAAATTAGAAGTTAAAGAATTGGCCTGAACTGCTCATCCTGTGCTGGTGAGAGAGGTATTTCTTGCAGGAGGGGATCTCATAAAGCAGGCAGCACTCCACTATAAACTTACTAAACACAGTGTAAGCTGGAGATGTTGAATAGTTAGCAAAACTCTTTCTCCCTCAGAGCAGCTTCATCTCCCATAATATGCATATTCATAGATGCATAGAATGGTTCGGGTTGGACAGGACCTTAAAGATCATCTAGTTCCAACTCCCCCACCATGAGCAGGGACACCCCCCACTAGACCAGGTTGCTCAAGGTCCCAGCCAATCTGCCCTTGAACACTTCCAGGGAGGGGGCAGCCACAACCTCCCTGGGCAACCTGGTCCAGTGCCTCAGCACCCTCATTGTGAAGAACTTCCTTCTGATTTCCAGTGTAAACCTCCCCTCTTCCAGCTTGAAACCATTCCCCCTGGTCCTACCACTACATGTTCTGTGTTTTCAAAAGTTATGCCTACTTTTTATGTATTTAATTCATCTTTCAACTTCATGTAGGTACTCTGCATGTGTGTAGATAAGCAGGAAAGAAGTACTTGTTTGACCTACAACTTGTGGGTCCCCTTTTAGATGGAGTGTCAGCATGGGCTGAGCTAAGGTGGAGGACCTTGTCTTTGTTTAAAGGGGGATTAACACTTCACAGATTCTACAGGGATTGCCCTCAATCTGGTGGGTGCATGTTCATTGCTCTAACACACTGGTAGCATGAAAAGGACCATCTGAGAGAAGTCAGCTTGGAAACTGCAACTTCTGGTCTTCCTCTCAGCTTCTGTTAAGGTTGATGCATTCCTCCTTATATGCCTCTAGGGAAGCAAAATATGTGTCTGGCAGCATCCAAAATGATCTCAGTTGCTTAATTGTTATGTCACATTGTGCATGACACGGCTTACTGCCTTCTGGAATGAAAATTACCTCCAGTAGACTTTCAAATAGATTGGGTCCTCCAGATGGGCTTATGTCCTCAAAGAATCCCATTGGCCGTGTGGAGTTCACGTAAGCAAAAGTAGTCATTGCACTTAATCTGTGGGAGAAAGAGAAGGATATGAGTAAGGCTCCTAATTTGTACAAATGATAGCTGTAGCCTTTTGTGACTCATAACAAAATGAGTTATGACTTCAGGAACTGACTAAAAGCTGTGGCTCAATCCCAGAGGTTTAAGTTTCCCCATCTCTGCATATCCTTACGCCAAGCCATCGCTGAACTTTCAGTATGAGTGATGGAAGAGTAAATTGTGCAATTCCACCCTTCCAGATTGGACTGTACTTAATGATACCTTGACCTGTGATGCTAGGGATGGAAGAAAAATCAGTTAGTTATTAGTCTGGGGGGGTTTTTTTCACCTCGAGAAGTGACAAAACCCCCTCTTGAAGTTGTTGGAATTATTTCCTTTTGATATTAAATGAAGGAAACAATTTGACCAAACAGTTGTCAATCTGTGATCAGAAGTAAATGCTAACAAGGCTTGGTTTTGACTTGTATGAGGAAAGGCAGCATTCAAATATCTACTCAACTCTGTTGAGCTGTTTTGTCATTGAGTAAACATCAGTGTTTGTATTTTTATTTGAAGTAGAATTTTACATCTGGCTATTTTTTTGAATTCACACCATTACAACTGTATTTTGTGGCCTTATTTTTCTGTTCACAGTCAGAAAGGGAATCAATAATAGCTTTGTACAGGTAAACAAGTCTACTTACAGTGTTTTATTAAGAGATTCCAAAAGCCTATCAAAATGCAAACTCTGTGTATTTTTAGAGGTATTTCATTTTACTCAATAAAATACAAGGAATACTTGAGAATCCCACAGAGGCTAGAGCTAGGAGGAAGTAGAACTATTGAACAAGACTGTTAAAATAGTAGTCAGGATAGAAAGATTTCTTTCGCAACAACAGAACATGAAAATATCAGTGACTAAATACCTTAAGGAAATGTTATTCTTAGGTTGTAAGGAAAACATGTTGTAGCTTGTATCTATGACAATGAATTGCATTGCTAGTATTTGATGAACTCTTTTCAGACAAGCAGTTTTTAGGATGGTCACAGACAAACAAGGGAGTGTAGAAGAGTGACACTCTTGTATTTTAGGGGAATGTGTGTTTCATAGAATCATAGAATCACTAGGGATTAAAACAGACCTCGAAAGATCATCCAGTCCAAGTCCCCTGTGTTTGGTTGCTTAATATATTTTCTGATTACAGCTTTGGGCAGCAAGAGATTATAACACATTTCACAGCATTAACTTTATCTTAGTAAGGAAATGTGATTTAATTGGCCTCTCAGGTAACTGGTCTGTACTCAGCAGTAGTGGTTACCACCTAGTAACCACAGTTATTTTGAATGTGAAATAGCAGCATAAAGAACCCATCCAGACAGTGGGTTAATATTTTCCTTTCCTCTCTTGAAGAAAATCCATGTTCCTTTTCCTAATCTTTCACTTCCCAGTGTTGAACATTAGGAAGGCAATAGTCAGCATCATTTAGCCAGGCAAGTTTGGACTAGACTACTGACAACTTCAAGGAGTTCCAGATTGGTCTTACTGTCACATAGCGTGCTTAAACATATGCAGTCACACTGCATCTCACCTTTTACAAAGCTTTTTAGTAATGAGAATACCCATTCTTTATGACAGATAATTTATGCATGGCATAGCAGTCATGAAAGAACATGGAGAACAATCCTCCTAGAAGTTCCTCATCTTTCTCCTTCTCTGCCCATTGCAGAAATAATGTTATTCAGCTTCTGGTTCTCCAGATCTCTCCAACTTCCCAGCAGTTCCTCCCTTATTTCTACCTTGCCTTGAAAACATCAGGGTAAGGCTGTCATAACCATAAGAAACATCTTATGAATCCCAGACACAACACAAGAATATTCCAGGAGAGCCAGTGCTGTGTCCAACAACGTAGCCTGTGCTCTACGTATGTAATGAGCAACTCTAGAAGTCGCTGTATGTCATTTCACACCAAAGCCACTAGTAATTGCTGACTGGCTGTGCACCTCATCTCACAAGCTCTGCTTTGGAGAGGAATTCTATCATTTCTGTCCTCTTTTCATGCCCTGGTTACTTTTTCCTTACAGCTCTTGGTAACAAAGGGTATTCAGCTTGTTTTGTGTTAATACTCTACATTAGCAAAGACTGTGAGGGAGGAACATTTAGTCCCTTTTTCCCCTTCTTGTAAGCAAAATATGCAAAACGAACTAAAACCCAGTCAGTCATCAAAATAAAAAGCATGTTAATTTGAATTGCAAGTGTCAAACAAACAAGCGATCCTTTCCTCTTGATGATTAAAATCATTGACTTTGTTAAAATGAATATTCATGGCTAAGTAGTGGTTGTTACTGGATGTTCATTTCAATTATGCTCCTAAAACAGGACACCAAGAGACATAGCAAACTGGGTTTAATAGGACTGTTTTCATCCCTCCCTCATCTCAGCATAAGCACAAGATATCAAAGAACTGGGACACTGATAGAATTAAAGTTGGTGTTTGGCAATGTAGAGCAGCTCATTTCTCCAAGGCCAGAGTTTTGCACTTTATAATGAGCTGACAATAAAATTTACTTGATGTCTTTTTCAGAGCCAGGGTTCACCTGTGAGATATTAATCTCCTATTTGATTGAAAAATATATCATAGGATCATTAGGGATTGGAAGGGACCTCAAAAGATCATCTAGTCCAATCCCCTGCCACAGCACCTAGACCAAGTTGCACAGGAACATATCTGTATCCCCCATATCGGGGACAGGAAAATATAGTCTTGTGCTAACAGTTGGTTCCAGAGCTCAACACATTGTCCCAATGGAAAGGTGTGTGTCCTCCAGAGATGAGGGTTCTTGGGATTGGCTTTTTGGTACCAAACGCAATTACCTAAACCGAGCAGATCAAAGGGTAGAAACTGAGCAAAGAGATTCTGCTATTGAGCAACCGATGGATGGCTTCAGTTCTCCTACAGAAAAGCAGCCCATCAGAGAGCACGGCAGGGAAGTCATTCCAGTACAGTGTGAAAGTCTGACAGCATCATGGAATGAATGGCCCTTTTACAGTCATGGGATCTAAAATAAAACCTACAGCTGTGCAGCCAGGAACTTAGCTGTATAGCAGCAAGAAACACAGGACAATTCAGGGCACCATTCCACACCAGGCTTAATCCAGTCTGAGTGCTGACTCTCGCCCATATATCTCTCCTCCAAATAAATTACTTTCCCATCGGATCAGTGAGTCATATTCCAGCAACGCAGTGAATTACTAAATCTAATAGGAGGAAAGGGTGAGCAACACGTCAATGGAGTTAAGAGGGGAAAGGAGACAGAATTAAACCATCACTTTTGGCAGCGACACACAGTTTGATGAAATTAAGCACCACATGAAGCTGTGCCTCCAGAGAACTGGGCTGAATTGGAGATAGTTTAGAAAAAAATAATTTGAAGCCTCTTGCTATGAGAAGTAAGTAGGACAGTGTGGTTTGGAGGTATTTCTATCAAGGAGAGAAGTGTTTTATGACAACTTTGTGAATAAGAATTTACCTGCATCAGGTTAGAACTTTTTTCCAGCCAGATTTTTCCAAATGTCTGATCTGTTGCAGCAGTTTAACTCTCGTTTCCTACCAGTTTAGGCTGACCCTGACATACAGCTGCAACAGATGTTTCTGAATTTTCCCAAACTGAGTTTACTAATGGTGAACGTTAACTCATTTCAGCTGTAAATAGGTGAAGCACCAGCTCATACACTACTGAACGGCCTGTCTGCAGTACTTTTCTTCATCTTCCCTATTCATTGCTTTCCCCCGCAATGCTTTCTCTGTGACAGACCAGCCTCGTTTAATTCTTGTGCCATCTTTTTTTCATGGCACTGTAGGGTAGCAAGAGCTTTATAATTCAGGGGTTTATCCTGCAGAGGGACAGTACAATCCATTTGAGGCTCCCAGGCACCTGGTGGGGCACAGAGAGTAGCTGACATTGGGGCAGGTTTAGAAGTAGAGCGCTGAGAGCAATTAGCATTTGAATTAAAGCTACCTGTGGATAACAACAGGTGATTACCCTATTTAACAGCTGTTAAGTGGTGTTATTTGCCAGCTATAGACCACAGACCGAGTGACTTATACGCATACAGATGGAGGTTAGTGTGCATACAAATGAACGACATTAATTAAATAATGTATTTTAAGCCGCAGTTCTGATATGCGGGTACCGGTTCAAAACAGGTGACTGGTAGCAAAAGAAAGGTTTGGGCAAGTATTTTAGAATGCAGGACAGCAGCATCCTAAAGGTTACAAACCCTGTTATGTGTTGGCAGTCCGTGTTTTGTTCTAAAAATCAGAAAAAAAAGGAACCTTTGCTATCGACACTGTTTCAGCTTCTGGCAAAAGGAGAAAATAAGAAGCCCATAAGATTATCTTCTCCTTCTGTTTTATTTCTGAGTTTCCAACAAGGCTTAATCAACCCCAGTGTTCTTTGGGAAGTACCACATCGCTCCCGCTGTACTCCTCTCCTTGCGTCCTCGCCTGTGTGGGAGAAGCTGCTTTGCTAACTCGCTCCCTTCTGTGCTGGGGGTGGATGAATGTCTTTTTTGAACATTTGCTTAGCATATGGCTGTGCAACATCCTCTTAAATCCATGTGGGGTCTGTACCACACTTCTGCTTCGCGTATTGCAGCAGAATATCTTACTGAGTCTGGCCGCACCTTTTTCAGTAGCTGTGCTCATTCGCTGAGGTTTGTTTCTCCCCTCTGTGAACGTCTTCTCCAAGGGCATGGATTTTCCATGACCTTTTTAAGACCTCCCAAGGCATATGAAGGGAATCTATCCTTCGAGAAAGGTTGATTAGATCTCTGCTTTAAGTATTTGCTTGCACTCTAAAAAAGAAATTATTTTATCCATCACGATGGGTCTCATTGCTGCTCCAGAGCTGCCTACCTTGTACTGAAGTGCGACTGTACACATTACAAGATGAACTTGACTTTGTCCCTGTGGCTTAATTATAATCCATTCAGTTAAAAAGCTCACGCTATCTGTGTTTGTGTGCCTTTTCATTGAATTAGTATGAATAGAGTTCCAATTCATGAACATGTGGACACAGGCATTCAGTGCTCCAGAGCACTGGAACACAGGGTAAACGTTGCAGCTTAGAAGAGATGGCTGTTGGTTTTTATTAATGAGAGAGCTGCCTGATTAAAACATTTACTGTACTAGGTTTTTGAACTGAAATTACGTGCCTATTAACCTTGTGCAAGGCTATCCAGTTGTATACGAAGTCCAGCCAGACAGTTATTATACTGACAGTTAACTAGAGTTTTGTTGTGGTTTAACACTGAATCCATCTGCTGTTGAGAGGCTTGTAATGGCTTAAAGAAGTTTACTAATTGTGAAAGGTAATTCATTTCAGTAGTAAATAGGTCATGGTCTAGGTGTTAGGGAGACTTGGGATGAAGGCTGGACTTGATCATCCTAGAGGTCCTTTCCAGCCATGAGGATTCTATGATTCTGTGTGATGATGGCATAGGCTGGACTTGATGATCTTAGAGGTCTTTTCTAGCCTCAATAGGTCTGTGATTACCCAGGGATCATAATCTCAGTGATGAAGGCACTCACTTACTGTGGGTCAGAGGCAAACTGTATTGTGGGCAAGCTGTCTTGATATAGCACATTGCTCATCTTGTTATCCTTTTGATGTCTCAGGCAACTGGAGAAGTTGCAGAAACTTGCTACCAACCAAGCAGTATTTTCTAAAGCCATCAGTCCTGAACTAGTGCCAAATTCCCTTGTTTCTCAGTTCTTATGGTAGCCAAGTGTAAATAGCCTTATTTTAAACGGCAGGGTCCTTACTAGTGGGTGATCTGTGTGGCAGCTTTGCAATCAGTGGCTAGGCATCCTCTTTCAAGATTAGCATGATAAGCAACGGGTACATTTCCTTTTGCATTCCATGTTCAATGGGTAGCTTGGATGAACAGGAGGTCTCCTGGTGTTAACAGTTGTATAGAGAAAAGAGGTGAGTACACAGCACCTATAGGCAAACTGATGGAGGGACAGTGCAGGACATGCCGGTCCCAAACCTGAAGAAGAAAAGCCCCAGGAAATCATTGCTAAGGTAGCCCTCTGTGAAGAGCCTGTGGTTCATGGCAGTGTCTCCCCATAGCACAGTGAGGTCCATTGAATTTATCTTGCCTTTCTGATGCCTTCTTCCTGCTAATCTATAAATGACAGGATTCTATCACACAATATGAATCCAAATGTGTCTATTTAAAAATAACCAGCTACATGGAAATTCTATATAGACAGAGCTCTATATACTTTTTTAATTAAAAAAAGAATAGTTTAAAGTGCAGAGAGGATAACTGTATTCTGCACCAGTGACAGGCTTTAACTTCAATATCTGATGAATCAGTGTCTGAAGGGAGAACCTGGTGTTACAGGGTAGACCTAAAGCCATTCTCTATCCACAATGAAAAGTCATTTGTCTCCAAGTCATGAGACAAAGCAACTTTGAAATGAATTGTTCTAAATAGAAAAATTATTGGAATGATTTTTTAAGAGGTACAGGAATTTACTGAAGATTGAAGCTTATGTAAACCACACAACCATATGGCCTGCAAACCTGCAAAACTGATTAAGCTTAGTTGTTACTTAATTATGACATTAAGCTGCAAAGGAAATTATAGTATGTTGTAAATATTTTGATTTGCTCTCTGGTTCTGTGTTTGGCAATGACATAGCAGTCTGTCATGACCACCATACAGAACACACAAATGCATATTAACTACCAAATTACCAAGGTATGGAGGAAATGTGGCAACTGTGGTACTTTATTTGAGCCACAAACTTTTTTTTCCATTATTGTGGCTCAACCGCCCCCTATAAATAAATGAAGGATGAAAGAAAATTTATCTAATTAAGCTAGTGCATTGTACTGCTAGCTGTATTGATAGAATAGCTATTGGTAATGAATGTTCCATTGTCACAGCTTTGGAAGGTGTTAGGATTTGGGTTAATACATTATTTCTTTTCTCATTGTTGCTTTTAAACACTGCTTAGTATCAGTCATGTTTGTGTTCAGCTGTTTCCCATCTTTTGCAGAAAGAAAAGAAAGCTACAATGCAGATTTTCTTCATTTAAAACTTGCCATCCTGATGGGCTTAAGAAGTGAGTAAAGTAAACCTTACTAAGCCACCGGGTTGGTGTTTTTTTTCACAATGCTTTTAATGAATAATTCTTGCAATAAATAGACTGAAGTTTATTAGTAAATAATAAAGTAAATGCATCAGGCTGAGAAGGATTATGTGTTCCTTTCAGAATAGAGACATTCTTCAATGTTCAGATGCCCAGGGGTAATATTTAATTAACCCAGTCAGTTATAAATTCATGCAGACTTTTTTCATCATAACAGAACCCATACACAAAATGTTTCAGAAATTATCCTCCTTAGACAACAGCTAATATCAATCTAACCAGGAAAACATCGCAAATAGAGACGGTTAAGGGCTCAGCTGGCCCTCAGAATTGTTTTCTGTTCATTTGCTACTGATCTGTGTTATCAGGGACATGTCAAGCAAATCGTCATCTCCAAACTCACAGGTTAGTTCTAGACGGACATTAGAGCTCAAGTCACATCTGTACTACAAGTGCTTCTTTCTCTTTGGTCATTCTGCATGTTGCTCTGCCCAAGTGACCCCATCAGAGGGATATCTGGTAATGTTACTTGTATGAGATATGGTCCTCAGTGCAGATCTTTGCCAAAAGAGCACAAACTGCAGACATAAACCAGCCATGAATCAGCCATGACTTGGCTGGTTGGCACGTTTCAGACATGCAGGATTCCATCAAAGTCATTGCCATCATTTATCTTTATCCATTGAATAGTGTGAGCTAATGGTGTTACCTGATACTGGTTACTCTTGTGACAACAGGTACATATGGGAATGGTATAGGGAAAAAGAGGATCTCTCTTTTCCAGCCATTACTTTCCTGAACTGCTCAGAGTCCACTGTTTAAACAGAATCTGATTCAAACTGGGCAATGTCCACTTGGTTTTCCCTGTTGAAACCTCCCAGAATCCTTAAACCATCAGCTTTAATGGTTCACTGACTACCTGAATGAATTATTTTCAACTGATTTGGCAGATCTTCAAAGGAACAGATGGTTCCATCTTTACTGCAAAAACAATAACTGCAGCAGCAACAAAATAATCTGCGATTCTGCCTGGAAACCCTTTAAGTATGAGGGAGAGCTCAATGGCCATCTTACATTGCTGACAATTACCTCAAGAAAGAAATATGTTTCTCAAGAAAATCACATTATCATTTACTAAGCAAAGTATCACATCTGTGGAGCAGTTGTCTGAGGTTGTGGGGAGCCTAAACTGTTAAGCATGAATTTCTAATAGGACCTCCCCAGCAATACAGCAGCTGGAAGGGGAGAGATTATGAAAATAGGATGTTCAGAGACTTCTTTATCGAAACTAAAAATAGACCAATATGAGTTACAAAGAAAATCATAAAGGAAAACATGGGAACTTAGCTCAGAGAAATATTTGATGCCATGAAGAATATGCAGCTAAAGCATGAGAGATTTCAAATAGCTAAAAAATAATCCAGATGACTACCCAGTCTCTATTAGATCCTTGGTTTTGAGTAGTCGTGGTCTAGGAGAGCATCTTTGCAATGCTTTTCTCCTGAATTTGCAGTTTGGGTTTGAATATTTCAGCAGAGTAAAAGCAATAGAATTAAAGGGGCAAGTTGCTTCAATTATTGAATAAGAAGTAATTGGAGGTGTGAGATTAACATTAGGGACAGAACAATAAATCGTGCTCATTGAATGAAAGACATAATTTTGGAGGTTCCCAGTGACATTCAGTAAAAAACCCCACCTTTCAGATTAGCTGTCAAATATTCATATGACATTTTATTCATGTTTTTAATTCTGATTTTAAATTCTCAGTAAATTAAGACTAGGATGTATTACCAAAGAGATGCTCTCCTGCATATAAAACCTAAGCCAGCATTGGTTTTCTGTCTTTTATAGGCAATTCTAATTAAAGAGCGTGTGTGCTACAGAAGACACATTTCAGGAGCTACCTTAGCTGAGGCAGTTTAAATATTTAGTTGCTGTGCCTTGGCCTTTCAGCTCTTCTCAGCCTATGGTCTTCTGTGCAGCTGATGAATAGAGTGTGGGCTTAGTCTCCTGGTCATTTTTCAGCTAGAATAGCTTCCTGATCTGATTCCTTGCATGGAACTGATGATCATGTGTGAGGTCGAAACAAGTCCTGAAGAGAGCAGACTCCATAGTCTAGCCCTGCTACTGAGTAAATGGATAGGGAGAGCCAGATTCCACTAAGGAAATCTCTGCTTGAGATCAATAGATGTGCATTTGCACTGATGGCAGACCTCTGGGGAAAGTGGTGTATGTGTCAAGGTGATTCTCTGGGGTTGATTATTCCTCCAAGCAGGCTGACAGGCCTGTAATTCCTGCAGCCTGGCAATATTCTCAGGAAAGTACTTCTGTGGTAATGTGGTCTATTCCCTCAGTAAGGTACAGCTGGTATTTAACTGAGGGGTTCAAGGGCCCTGAACATCTGTCAGAGAGAGTGAACAGGTGGAACCCAGCTGTGGCCATGGTTGCATTTACGATTCATGGGTTATACTTAATCCTAGGAGATGCTACTTAGATTCCCTATAAAAAAGCACTTTACTTGTAGGTTAACATATTGCCCTCAATCTGTAGCCGGGGCCCCTGCTTGGTGAGGGTTTCATTTTCTCTTTACACAATAGAAGCAATAACAAGGAAACATGGAAGGATCCTTAGGTTCTAAGTAATTATATTTGTGTAAAATACAAAAAGAGCTTGACTGCACTCTCACTATTGATCTGACTCTTCTCTGGCAGCTGCTTTACCCTGATGCACTGAGATCATTGTTTGGATGCTCACAGGGTATTTGCAGGCTATTTCTTTTTCCTGTGCGATAAAAGTAATGGCAACAATTAGCAACCAGCAAATTGCCTATGGCTTGATTACAGACAAAGGTAGCGTTCTGAAATATTTTGTCTTGAACAGAGTCATTTTATTTTGCTTAAGTGCTACTTAAATATTCCTTATGCTCAAAAGCCATTACATAAAAAACCCTATTCAGGTTGTTCTTGGGGAGATCAATACAGCTCATCAGTTTACATGATTCTTAAGTTGGATAAAAGACTTTAGGGAAAACTTTTCTTTGTGGATATTGAATGATAGGACTTCGTTTTCATAATGAGTTTGTATTTAATTACTGTGTCATGAGGCTTAATGGTAAGCTCACCGTAAGCATTCGTTGTGCTGTGGATTATTGAAGTGCTTTTCCAGTACGTGATAAATAAAATGATATAAAATAAAACGTCTTTTTATTCCCCCCCCTCCTTTTCATATTCAGTGGTTGTCAGTTCATAGGGTTCTTTCCGTGTCTTCTGTTTTCTATCATTTCCCTCACGTCGCTAAATGAGTTGTAACTCTCAACCCTTTGGTTGTCCATCAAAATCAGAAAACGGAGACATTTTCACCAGTCCAAAACTTTTGATTTGCAGTGCTGCCTCCTCTGTCATCCTTCGTTCAGCCTCAAATTTAGGATCTCTCAGTGGGAGAAAATGGATCTTTGGTGAAGACTGACTTTGTCACAGCTTGACAGCTCTTTATTATATGTCTGAGATTTTATAGGCTTTCATGTTTATTTAGCTGAAAATTGAGAATAAGTTGAAAACTCAAAACAACTTGCAATCAGAGCTGTAGGACAGCTTTGCTGTGGACTGATGAACGTTTTAAACCCTCTTTGCTAAATGAACCTTTTTATTTAAAGAAAAAACCCTTGTAATTACAGTGATGGACTTGAGGCTCTGACAGCTGTACTGAGAACACTGGGAAAATACACATGGAGAGTCAAACTGAACGGCAAAATGAGGCTGAAGTCATTCTGCCTATGGGATTTTGCTGAGAATCTGTGGAATGTGATCTTGACTGGGCTCAAAGGTGTCTTCACCGTCATGCTCTTTGCAAAGAGATTGCTCTCTGAGAAGTCAGGCAATGAAGCAAGCTGTGCCTTAGAGCTGGAGTCTGGCAGCAGAAGCTACTGGGAATCAGTTGTGCTGGTACAACTGCTTTCCACATTGCTTTGTGTATAATCTCTCTCTTCTAATTGACTGGAGGGTTTAGAGGTCCAATTCATAGCAGATGAGTATTGGAGGAAAGGATTTTGCTTAGACAGGCTTCACATCATCAGCAGAGTGAGGGAGAAAGGATGTGTGTGGGTTTATGTCCTGCAGCTGGAAAGGCTTATCCTTACAGATGTGAGAACTCCTGCTGTGTCTGTGGGTAACTCAGTCCAGGGAAGGGCAACAAGGCTAGTGGGAGGTAGGGAAAACAAGCCCTATAAGTGGTGGCTGAGGGAACTGGGGTTATTGTCTAAAGAGGAAATTGAGAGGAGACCTTATTGCTCTCTACAACTACCTGAAAGGAGGTTGTTAGCAAGGCTGGTGCTGGTCTCTTCTCCCAAATTCCTAATGATAGGACAGGGGAAAATGGCCTCAATCTGCTTCAGGGGAGGTTGAGGTTGGATCTTAGGAAGAAGTGCTTTCCTGAGAGAGTGGTTGGGCTCTGGAAAGTGCTGTCCAGGGAGGTGGTGGAGTCCTCATCCCTGGATATATTTAAAAGGTGAGTAGCTAGAGCACTTGAGGCCATGGACTAGGGTTGGGGAGATGTTGGGATGAGAGCTGGACTTGGTGATCCTGGAGGTCCTTTCCAGCCATGAGGATTCTATGGTCTCATCTACACTTTGGGGGAAAGGCATGGCTCTTCATTGCTCCCAATATAGAGGGCTGTTCCCAGAGAGCTAGTAGGAGCTCGGATGAAACTGCGTTTCAGGCTGCTGGAGCCAGTGTCTGTGGGGTAGCTATTTAATGAAAGAGAGCATTAGTTACTTAATGAGGGGGAATTCAAACAAACACAGAAAGGGTCAAGAAGACAAACATACATGTAGATCTCTGAACTAATATAAAGCTATACATTTTTCTAGGTGATCTTATGAAGTCTTTTTTCTTCTATTAAGGAAGAACTTACTGCTGCTGTAATCAATGATAGCTCACTGTTACAAGTGCTCTAAAGTTTTCTTCCTCTTTCTGTCATCTATTCCACAACTCATAGTTCAAGTTGTACAGGGGTTTTTTAACATCAAGAGTGCTTTCATGTCTTCAGGACGTTTCTGGCAACGTGTTAGTAACATAATGCTCTGTTTAGCCGATAGTTTTGGACACCTCAACCTGTTGTTGAGCGTTTTACCTAGATAGAAAAGGTGGCAGTGACATGGCAGCTACATTTTGATTTGGTGCTAATTATCTGCAAGAAGCTTTGGGAATCTCATAGGAAGTTTATGTTTAAAGTTCACTGTGTTGCTGATTGCAAAAGGAACTAGGCGAAAGTGTAAGAAGGTGGGAACATTCTGTGATGGATCCTGCTGCTGCAGCTGCCTCTGCCTGCTTTGTGTCTTTCCTAATTAGCTTGTATTTAATCTCTTGCAGCAAAGGAAGGCTTCCCGGCTACATGCGTGTCCATGACTAACACAGTGAGATCCCACTAGAGGTCTCTGGGCTCTTTGCAGTTCCAACAGTGATAACTGGGTTTGGTGCCAAATGTCTTTTTTTTTTTTCCTTATTTAAGTGAAAATGAGCAAATTAAACCATAACTGAGACGTTTGCAGTTGCAACACAGTGAACAAACAGATAAGGTAATTTTACCCCTTCTGCTACTTACCAAAGCAACACTATAAAGGCCCTTTTAATTTAGTTTAGTGCTGCGAAGATTAAAGCTTAATTAAAATGTTGATATTAAAAAAATTTAAAACCTGAGACAGCACAGGAAAAATAGAAAGACATAATTATGGTCCGGTTAATACTCATCACTTGTTATGAAGCTCTGGAGAAGAGATATTTTTTTTCCTCTAAATTGAGAGTAATTTTATTCTGATCATAAATTTGAATGACTAGAACAACCTAGGATCATAACTGTTTATAAATTAATAAAGACAGTTGGAAGGAATGTCTTCTTTTGCTCGTGGAATACAGAATAGTAGGATTTTCTTTGCTGCTTCATCTTCTCACAAAGTTCTCTCGCATACCTGTCAGGGAGACAGACCTTATGAAGACACAAAAGTTTAGTGTATTCCACTATGTCATGCGGCTTGCATAGAAATTCAGCTGTTTGATATTAAAAGATCTTATTCTTTCAAATGAATTCAGAAACAAGCCCTGTTGTGAGTTTGGAAAGGGTCAGTTCTTCAAATGGTTCCAACAGGTATAATTTCCTTTCATCATCAGAGTGATACTAATCCGTACCGTGTGAAGAGATATGTGAAGGACTCAGAAATTCTCCCAGGAATGAGACTTTTATCATTTTTGTTGGCTAGTTAAGCATTTGTTGCTTTGCCAGATTCATCCTAATGAGTTTAAAATCATCGTGGAGAAGCCATATGTTTGCCCAGTAGAAGACAAACCAAGCCATGAGACAGCATTCTTTCACTGCAAAAATTAAAGGAGTAGTCTCTGTCCATGACAGAGCTGGAGCACTAGTGAAAGAGTAGTTCAAGTTGTTGCTTTGTTGAGAGCGCTCTTTCTAGTTGCTTCAAGACCTTACCTGGCAGGACACAATAGCTATTAGCCTGGAGAAGTAACTCCACAGACCCCTGGACTACAGCCTTCCTGTGTTCATCTTGCATTTTAAAAGTATTCTTAATTTTTATACTATTTTTTTTACCCATTTATAGAATCATAGAATCATTAGGGATTGGAAGGGGCCTTGAAAGATGATCTAGTCCAATCCCCCTGCCACAACAGGATCACCTAGACCAAGTCACACAGGAACACATCCAGGTGGGTCTGGAACTTCTCCAGAGAAGGAGACCCCACAACCCCCCTGGGCAGCCTGTTCCAGTGCTCTGGTACCCTCACTGGGAAGAAGGTCCTGCTGATATTTCTGTGGAACCCCCTCTGCTCCAGTTTGCACCCAGTGTCCTTTGTCCTGTCATCAGATGATCTTGAGAAGAGCCTGAATTCATCCTCCTGACACCCACCCCTCACAGATTTAGAGACATGAATGAGGTCCCCCCTCATCCTCCTCTTCTCCAAGCTCAAGAGACCCAGCTCCCTCAGCCTTTCCTCAGAAGGGAGAGGTATTTTCCTTCCTGTGAAACTTTGATGCTTACCTCTTCATCAAGACAACACTTAGTGCAATATTTTGGTGGCTACTGTTGATACAACTCACCCTGGTTACCTTAACTGTGACTTCTTACTCCATGGTGCTGTGGAGACTGAAAGGTTACTGGACTTCATGGATGAGCCCATGGAAAGAAATCTGCCGAGGCTGTTGAAACGCTGTCTAGCCAAGGAGGTCTGGTGAACTGCTAATGACTGCAGGGTGGAGGAGCCCATAGGTGTGAGGTATTGCATCAAAGTCTGCCTGATTCTTAGACTATTTCCTCATCACTTGTTTTACCCTTCATTGGAGACAAGACGTTACATTACCTGGAGCTTTGTTCAGGTCCCGTGCCACGCTCTTATTTTCCCAAAGAATTCTGGCAAACAAAACACTCAACTTTAAAAAGTTTCTCTTTATTTTTCTAATCAAGATATAAATTTGTTTCCTGACTCCCAGGCTACCCCGTATGTGTGAGATCCCTACAGATCTCCAGCTCAGTTAATTTTTCCAGGGTATATTTCTGATTTTAGAAGCTAAACTGGCAAGAAACCTCACAGTATAAATCTCTCTGGCGGTGCTCCTGTAGAACTTTAAAAATAAAACCCCCAACTTGCATCCAGGCAGCGCTGAAGGAAACTCTCCCGCACCCACCAGCTTGCATCACTGGTTCTGTGGAACCGGGTGCATGAAGGGCTGTATAATTTAATATCATCCAGGAGCAAACACAGTTAGAAATGATAATTGCCATCCTAAGAAAAGTGAAGTATTTGCGTTCACAAAGAATTATTAGCGTCTAGGACGTGCTTACAGGGGAGGGGGGGAAAAAAGCCCCGTTGATTTAGTCTAGAATGCCATTGTACGATGTACCCTGCCAGGGGCTCAGGCTATTTATGTTTTTGACTGCATCGTCTTCACTAAACTTAAAAAAAAATGATAAATTTCCATGGTAACCAGTGCATCACACAACAAAGACATGTAGACGGCACTTAGATCTTTAAAGAGGCAGAGCCTGGAATCCAATTACAGCCTGCAATTTTTTTACAACATAATATCCGTCTTAAGAAATTATTGTTTTGTTGTTTTTTCACCAACAAAATCTGATTTTACTTTACAAAGCAGCACGTAAGGTGATGCATCTGCAGCAGCAGAGTTCTGGAAGAAATCTGCTAACTTTGGGAGAGCCATTGATGCAGAGGAGATCACTGGGCTGTCAGAGAATCATAGAATCATTAGGAATCAGAAGGGACCTCAAAAGATCAACCAGTCTAATCCTCCTGCCACAGCAGGATCACCCAGACCAAGTCACACAGGAACACATCCAGGTGGGTCTGGAGCATCTCCAGAGAAAGAGACCCCACAACCCCCCTGGGCCACCTGTTCCAATGCTCTAGTAGCCTCACTGGGAAGAAGTTCCTTTTGATAAGCAGGGGAATGGGTATGAGATGGTGATATCCTGTAGCTGGGTCTTTGCTATTTATTCTAGATGTTATTCTCCTGGTTTTTAATTGCAAGGTCCCCGTGGTTATAGATTTATATGGTTACTGAATTTTCATCTTTCACCCCACGTGTGGCATCCCAGACCAGCGCTCTGTTCCACACAGGTAGGCTGCTTTGCAGAGAGCTTGGGGGCAGAGTCCCACTAGGGGGATTGAATGTCCCTTGGTAAATCTGCAGATGACATCAAGTTGAGGGGGAGTGTTGATCTGCTGGAGGGGAGGAAGAGGCTGNCTGGGCCCCTCACTAGAAGAAAGAAATTGAAAGGCTGGAGCTGTTGCAGAGGAGCAATGAGACTGGGGAATGGACTGGAGGGGAAGTCTGATGAGGAGAGGCTGAGAGAGCTGGGGGTGTTGAGTCTAAAGAAGAGGAAACTGAGGGGGAGCCTTCTCTCTGTCTATAACTACCTGAGGGGAAACTGTAGACAGGTGGGGGTCAGGCTCTTCTCCCAGGCAGCTAGCAACAGGATGAGAGGGGCAGAGCATGAAGCTGCCAGGGGAGGGTTAGGTTGGATGTTAGGAAGCTCTTCCTCATAGATAGGGGGATGAGACATTGGAATGGACTGCCCAGGGCGGTGGTGGAGTCCCCATCCCTGCAGGTGTTTAAGAACAGACTGGCTGTGGCCCTTAGTGCCCTGTTCTAAGTGATGTGGTGATGTCAGGTCATGGACTGGGTTTGATGATCTCAGATGTCTTTTCCAACCTCAGTGATTCTTTGATTATATTTGCCTGGCTGCTGCTTTGGACTCCAGATCTTCTGAACAGGACCAGAACGTCAGAGCTGAATATTCCTGTCCTCTCACACAGCTGGAGGTCTATGCTGGGTAGCATCAGTGGGCTATTAAATGATTTTTGTGGTTCAAAACAGATCTAAATGAAAAGCAAGCATCACCTCTGAAATCTGGGGAGGAGCCTGGCATTTAGATTTTGTCTCGTGGATTCCAGTGATGTGTCTCTGGACTGAGGAGCTAGTTACTGTGCCTACAACTTTAGTGTGTGGCTATGGGTCTTTTGGCTTATGATGCAAAGTCTCTGGCAGAGGTTGCTTGTTAGTATAGTCCCATTCGTACTGGAATCACTTTCCCACTGGAATAAACAGAGGCTGAGTCTCCCTCCCCCTCTGTTCACTCTGGAAATCCTTCATTTTCTGGCAAGCAGAGCTGCTTGCCAATATTTAGCCCTCAGCAATTTTTTATGATTGAGTTTTAAAACCTGGAAATATGAGTTTATAATGAAAACGCCAGATCCACATTAAAAATAGCAGGAGCAGTGGACACTGCTCTAATGATATTCTTGCTTTGGTTTTAATCCCTTCTCAAACCAGCTGTTTCCTGCAGCACTGGAAATGAGAGATGTTCTCAACACCTGAAGCTCTGAACACAGTCTGTGTGTGTGTGTGTGTGTGTGCAGACTCCTTGACAGGCTGCCTCAGCACACAGAGAATTTTGAGCTGGGCTTCAGCATTCCAAGAGGGAGGGGAGAGGCAATAAACAAATAGATGGAATATGATTATCATGGGATTAAACACTTGCTTTCTGTAATTGATTTTATATCTAGGAAATAGCAGTGTTTTTACTTGACTGCTCATGTGGACCCCTGTATCCAACTAAGTCAGGAAACAACAGACTTCTGTTTTCTTAGGAAAAGCCAAGAGCTTTCCCTTTGCTCCTGCTGCCAGCAGCCCTGGGATTATTCTCTGAGGAGTTGTTTCCCTGTTGGGGTTATCCAAGTATATCTCAGTCTCCATCTACTGAAGAACCTTTTCAGGTTTAAGAGATGTAGTATGGTTTCCTACAACCTGAAATACTTCCAGCTAACAACATGTTTTGGACTTACGGTAGAGGTATTTGGCTGAAGTTTAGCATCCTGGGATGGAGAAGAGGGCAGAGCAGGTCCCCTTTGAGGGAAGGCTGACAGCTTCACTGTTCATTCTGCCTCTCCCTTTACACTTTCCTTTACATAGAATGGTTGAGGTTGGAAGGGACCTTAAAGATCATCTAGTTCCAACCCCCCCACCATGAGCAGGGACACCCCCCACTAGACCAGGGTGCTCAAGGTCCCAGCCAGTCTGGCCTTGAACACTTCCAGGGAGGGGGCAACCACAACCTCCCTGGGCAACTTGGTCCAGTGTCTCAGCACCCTCATCATGAAGAACTTCCTCCTGACTTCTAGACTAAACCTCCCCTCTTCCGACTGGAAACCATTCCCCCTGCTCCTATCACTCCAAGCCCTTGGGAACAGCCCCTCCCCAGCTTTCCTGTAGCTCCCTTCAGGTACTGGAAGGCTGGTGTAAGATCTCCCTGGAGTCTCCTCTTCTCCAGGCTGAACAGCCCAACTCTCTCAACCTGTTCCCGTAGGAGAGGTGCTCCAGCCCTCCACTCATCCTCGTGGCCCTGCTCTGGACACGTTCCAACAGTTCAATCCCCTTCCTGTGCTGGGGGCTCCAGAGCTGGGCACAGTACTGCAGATGGGGTCTACAGAGGAATATCCAGCTTTCTGAATGTTAAGGGAAACAACAATAGGACTTTTCAGATACTAGAAGGCTGCTCCTAAGATCTGTCACCCTTTCATTTGCCTGTGCCTTCCTTTTACCCAGCGCTTACCTGGCTGAGTGCTGTGATGGAAGATGAGGAAACTAGTAAATTCATGTTATTTGAATATCTGTTACAATAATGTGTTGCAGACCCAAACTCAGGGTTGAGCTTTTGTTGCTGTAGCTATTGATTCTGAATGTGCAGCAGATCACAATGTCCATCAAGGCAATCCTCTGCAATTAGTCATTCTTGACTGAAAGTTATTATTATGATAGCTGCTAATAAATTACTTTTTGAAAGTCATTCTGGTGTCACAGAGCTGGGGCCTGCAAAAATAAAGATGAAATTTACTGTAATGAAACTAGAAGAGAGTGGTGGAGTCAGCAAACGTAAAATACCCGTGGACTGAGCTGGATGAGAAGTGGCAAAGTAAAATGAAGGAAGACTACAATTTGAAAGGAGTGTGGAAAACTTGAGATATAACAAAGACGAGCCATAGGCTGAGGAAAGAGAGGTAATGAAGTTTCTTCAGCAAAGATTCTAACAACGTTGAAAGTGCCGTGGTACTGCAAGGGACTGTTTGCATAAAACGCTGCTGCTTGGAGCCTTGGCTATGCAAAGTCTCCCAGCGTCAGAAATGTATTTTAAATAAGTTTATGTCACCATGGTAACCATGTAGCTTGGGCATTGCTTTGCTTTACTGACAAAGTAAAAGAACATAAAATCCCAGAACGTTTTCCTGTGTGTTGTGTAACCCTGTACCCCAACTGTGAATCACTTCGTGATGGTTGCAGTTAAGAGTTTGTCTCCCTGGCCCTTGCCATTTGTTCTGCTTTTGTTTCTTCTCACCTGAAGTATGTTCTGCAGGGGCAGGATCTCATTAATCACTGTCTTTCCCAATAGTATAACTTTACTGATTTTCAGAGATTACCTGCAACATGTAAGCACCGCATCGATGAATGAGCCCTTGAAACTCCGTGTTTAGTCTCTGTGGTACAATACGACTTCTGTTAATATTGAAGTGTCTTCTCTACAGTTAATTGCACCTTTTTTGATTGTCAGATACTCTGTGAAATAAGTGGGAAGAGAATGACTGTAATGAAACCTTTAGTGGAATGACATCCCTTTTCTCCTCCTCCTCCTCGATTACACCATCTTTATGACACAGCACCCAGAATAGGATGCTTTCCTGTACAAGAGGGAGACGAGTGAGTTGATAGGCATAAGGTTGATGTTCATAGTATCTGAATGCTGAACACACTAGCTAGAGCAAGCTGCAATCCCTGTGTGGGATAGTCTATTTTCAAAACAAATCAGGAAATATTGAATGTAACCCCTGAACATGTATTATCAAGCAGTAGTTTTGGAACCAGGCTGAGTGTCTTTTGCTCAAGACTAAGTTTCCCTGGGTCAGCCCATGCCCACAGCAGTGGCTGGTGAAGCTGAAATGATTTCTTTGTTGCTGATGTTATCACTTCAGAACAGTGGCACTGTCCCTAGTGTTAAAAGATAGATCCCTTTCTATAAGTGACCTGTTTATATTTACCTGAATCCTGGATCTTTGATATGCGATTTCCATCAATACGATGTCTCCCCTCCCTGGTAGCCTGTCAGCTCCTGTTGTATGCAATTAAAAAAGGGCAGTGCAAGCAAGGAAAAACACTTTGGGTTTTTGAGATCTAATCTTCGTAAGGAAAAGAACCTGAGATGTGAGGGGTGCTGCATTGTGGAATAGCACTGAGCAAGCTGTACATTTTTGGTTTGTTTGTTTAGTTCTTGTCTAGATGAGTTACTTCAGTGCTAAGTGAGGTAACAGTTTAAAGAACTAACTCATTATTAGGAATGACTCTGTCTGCTGTGATACTTACAATCACCTTGCAACACTCCGGAGGTCAATGCATAAAATATGAACTTGGTAAGTAACTCTCCCACTGGATAGAGCCTTTTTTCTTTCAGAAGTTAACCTGCAGATATGAGAAATCCATTCTTGCAGAGAGCGTCTGATCCAGTGCCAGTGCCTAAGGATGTCCTTGGAAAGATTCCCGTCTTTAAACACTGGATCATGGTCCATTGTGCAGTAGCTGAAGAGCTGAGCCTTTGATTGGCAGCAATAAAATATGACAATACTGCTTTAAAGAAGAAAAAAGGCTACCAGAGCATAGGTTGACAGTGAAATACTGATGAGAAAAAGCGAGAACTGTGTGAAGGCAGGAAAAAAAGAGAAAAAACCCTAGGAATCATGAAGATTAAAATCATAGGAGTCTGTTCACACCTGTTACAACATGCATGCAAGGGAAAACCAGTGCTTTTCTCCACTCAGAATGATAAATATTATACCTCCTTCAAAGATGTGGAGGCTAGGACAGAGAGGTCTCTCACAGAGTGAAGTCGAGGCTGATCACTGAGCAATAGACAAGGTACCAACGCCGAGATGTTCTGCGTTAGCTCCCAGGCTGCAATAATGAGATGGCTGCAGCATCAGAGATCGTTTGCCTCATTATTACAGAATAAGGTGTAAACTAGCATCTTAGCAGGAAAGCTTAGCAGGGAAAGAGATGTTCCATGCAGTGAGCTGGAGTAGGTTTTCCAATGTTTTTGTCCTCTGGAAGTCAGGAGGAAGTTTTTTGTGATGAGGGTGCTGAGACACTGGACCAGGTTGACCAGAGAGGTTGTGGTTGCCCCCTTCCTGGAAGTATTCAAGGCCAGATTGGATGGGGCCTTGAGCAACCTGGTCTAGTGGGGGATGGCCCTGCTCATGGCAGGGGGGTTGGAACTGGATGATCTTGGAGGACCCTTCCAACCTGACCCATTCTGTGAATTTAGAATTGTTTACAAGCCAGAGGACAACAGAGTCAACCCTAACTTGCACCAGCAGAAGAGAAGACAAAACTTGGAGCAGAGGTTTAGGTGGTAAACCCGAGATCGTGGGTGCTATTTTAATCCATTAGGTAAAACAGCTTTTTCTTCTGTTTGCACAATGTTTTGTGTAATTAGCTTTTGATCCGTGTATCCTTGTATCTCTGTATTGCAACTGAACAAGAGCAGGTTATTAAAGCTGACATCGGAATTTATGAGGGGCCCTTGTGCTCAGTCTGGTGCTTTGAAGAATAAAGCATGCAGAAGCCAATTAACCAAACCAGTAACCTCTTCGGACATGCAAGAACCACGATGTTTTGCATTGTATTGTAGTGATACTAGAAGCCAACAAAGAGACTGCTTCCTCTCCCAGAGCTATAGTGAATTTGATGGCATTGCACAGGCTTGGACATATATTAAACAGAGCCATGTTTACTTGTGCTGCATAAGAATCACCGGGGGAAGCAAAATCAATGTTTTCCAAATGGAATAGAAAGAAGCCGTGAGGAAAAGAAATGGTATTTTCAAGCCTCTTTGAAAGGTAACACAAACAATATACCGAGTGAAATAAAGCTTTGAAGAAAAAGCACTTGCCAGTGTCTTCTTCACTCTATATTTACCTTGCTTCAGAGGGTTAAGGCATGGTAGGTCCTCAGTATTATTTTAAAAGGGGGGTGTGTGTGTGAATAACTAGGCTTTGAAATTGATGTTTTGAATTGGAAGCTGCACAATGCATTTGTACTTCTTGACAGAAACAGAAGCAGCTCAGATTTTAGGGGGGCACTGAGATGACACCGAGAGTGCATGATGCAGTGGCGTAATGAAACAGAGATCAATTTTAAAATGAATGTAACAGCGCTGAGGAGTACACACAGATCAATACTCTTGTAAACCATGGAGTATAATCCTGCCATATAGGTCTTGTTAGATAGTAGAGTCAATTCTATGAAGACACATTTTTCTGCATTTCTCCAATGTCCCTCTGACTTAATCTGTCCTAAAGACTTAGTAAATTGTCCTTCTTTTGGAATGTAAAGGCTGGAATCTTTGTCTTACAACCATGTATGTATAGGGACATGAGCTATGCTTAATGGTAAACTCCCAACCCTCAAAAAAGTGGCACAGGATAGTAAGAGGTAGAGTCAGCAACGATGTCTGTTTTGTTTAGCCTCTGAAATATTGTTTTATCCCTGTCACCCCTTACTGCCTCTTCCTTTTCTTTAAGGAATATATTTTAAGCACAATTACTGAAAATGCAGTCTTGAGGGAAAGGGGGAGGTCAGTCTTGCAGACCTCACTTTTATTGAGTAAAGAACTTGCTTACTGTTATTTTCCACCTCCTGATTTTTAAAGCTTAAACCATTAAAAAAAGATCAGAGTTTATCTCCTTTCTTGATGCATGGATAGCCTTGGAAATAGAACGTGGTTACTAGCGCAGACTGAGGCACTCTCTTATTCATATATCTCTCTGTGTATGTATGTATATTCCCTAAAGAATACAGGCTATCCACGTTTCTTCTCATGGCACTGCAAATGTAACGCCTCTGCGAATCCCCCTGTGAGCAGTTTTATAGCGGATGATTTATAGGAGTTGATGACGGTCAATCTGTGGTTAATGACACCAACATGCCAAGTCAAACTGCTTCCCATAAGGAAATAGCCAACATAAATATAAGAGAACAGTTGAGTTTTTTTCCTCCTTGAATTTTATCACTGGAAGAAGTGAATTAGTAGCAACTTGAATCTACCTTAACTTCATCCCCTGTACTGGTTCCACCATGGGCAAATCAGGTGCTGCTGATCATTGGTCAATCCATTGGTAAGTGAATACAACTGTGTGAGCTGCACTCAGCTATAGCACTTCTTTCTGTTGTCCCCTATGTGTTTGTAGCTCAATGCCATTGAACCTTCATTATTTTATGTCTTAAATTTGCCAGCCTATGGTAGGACTGCCCAGAATGTATTTTGCTGTCTAGGTTGATACTGTAAGATGTTTTACTTTAGAAAGAAACTGACTGAGGAGTGAGTGGGACTTTGAACACTGCAAGTGCAATGGCATCTAGCTGAGTGCCTTGGCAGACCACAGGCCTTTTCCACTCTAGCTGCACAAATCAGTGCTTGTGACTATTGTTTCTTTAATTGATTTTATATTTCACTGCCTGAAATGGTTTGGTAGTTTCATCCAGTTATTGCCTATCCACTGATATGTGTGGTATTACTGTCAATAGCAGTGATGTTCCAGAACGGTCGCATGTTTCAGAGCAACTCTGACTGCTAAAACACTCATGTAGAATCAGAATAACACTGATCTCTCTGTCCCCTTTCATGGGAGGCAATGTGTCTTATGTCTCATGAATACCTGGGACTTTATCGTGGACAGGGCAGTGGGATGAGTAATGTATCTCAGCTTCTAATTTTCATCTTTCCCTAATACAGGCATGTCATTTTTTCCTCTCATAATTTCCAAAGGAAGCTACTATTTTTACACCTCTGTTGTTAGATGTTGCCACCCGTTTCCTCACTGAAATGACTTTTTTGTTCTGGTTTGAGTTAGAACAGAACTAATTCTGTCAGACAGTTGGATTTCAGCTCAGTCTCTAACTCACTGCACTGTCTGAAGTCAATGGCACCTTTGTGCAGACGGTGGCTGCTTCTACAAATGATAATGCCTGATGTTTATAGTTGCTACCAAGGCTTGTTGTGCAGCAAGCATCTTGCTTAGACTTGCTTCTGTGGAGACCAAGGCCACTGCTAAATCTTGTCATACTATGTTGTGGTGCAGTAAGAGAGAGACTGCACTTGCAAAGAGGAACAAACAGAACAGGTGACCCTAGACTGACGTACAAGCTCCCATCCTACATATATAGTTATATTTGGTATAAAGCTAAGGGAGCTCAAGGGTCAATTTATCTTCTTCAATGGCTGGTGTCTGAGGAGGACTCTGTCTGTCAAATCCCAATCTATACGCTCCTGAATCCAGTTGAGAATACAGCTCCTGGATCTGGTTCCTGTCTGTTATGAATCCAGTCTGTGACACGGTAATGGACTGCCCAGGGCAGTGGTGGAGTCTCCATCCCTGGAGGTGTTTAAGGACAGACTGGCTGTGGTCCTTAGTGCCCTGGCCTGGCTGATGTGGTGATGTTAGGTCATAGACTGGGCTAGATGAGCTCAGAGGGCTTTTCCAGCCTCAGTAATTCTGTGATTCCCCATTGCCTGCTCACAGCATCAGTGGTGACAGTGCTTTATACGGGTTTAGTATATATTTATTTATATATAATTTTGTTGTTGTTACTTTCGTTAATGCCGTTTTAGTTTTCTAACCCATAAGTCTCCCTCATTCCCTTCCTCTTTCCCTTTGGGAAGGAAGAGGGGTTAATAGGGAGCATCTGTTATTTGTCTGGTGGCTGGCCCAGCGCTAACCCTTGACAGCTTGATTTGAATTGCTTTGCAATAAGAAGTTGCATATCTTGAAAAGAGTGGAGAACAGCTAAAGCAAATAAAAATAAATTAATAAATACATAATTACAGTGTTGCTTGAGGGAGAAGTTTCCAGGCGTAATCTAATAACAATGACTGGAGATACCATTAGCGTTGTGTGTTGACTCCACATCCCCTGGGATAGTCTAATAATTAAGCTTGTGTTTTCCAGTCTCTTCTGGCCTTAATAGCTATTATGATTGTGAAGTGTAACCTGCCATAGTCTCTCATTTCTAAATGCCTTTGTGATTCTAAGTCTGTGTACCCTTGTGAGGGAACTAGGTTGATGAGAAAATAGAAGATTTCTTGTTAGTCCCTCAAGACACTGTTCTCACTTCCATTCCAAAGTCCCCCTCTCCTTCCAGGTATCTCCAGACAGCAACTTTTCACAGCTCTTTCTTAACTTCAGTTAATCTTTACTCTTTCTGACAGTGTAGCAGCTCTAAAATGCCATTCCACTTGCCTGCATTTATCATCCTCTTTTTCAGTGCTTGTGACTGACCCCATCTGCTGAAGTCTTGGTCGTCTGGCTGCTGAGATAGAAACAAACTCAACTGTCACCACTGCAAAGGCCAGTCTTGAGGAGATGCCCATCATGATGCAGCTCTAGCTTCAGAAATTTCAGTGTTATGAGGAAAGCCTTCAGCCCTAGTTTCTTTCAGAATATCACACACATTTCTGCTGCTTCCATGGTAAAAAGCAAACACTGGTTACAGGGGGTGTTCCCTGCCTTATTCATTGGCGGTGTTGGCAGCCGATGCTCAGCCGCAAATACAGAGAGAGGCGCTGCAAAAGCAGTGCACAAAGCACAGCACAAGCTTTTGACTCATCTGTCACTGGTAGCTGAACTTCTCTGAAATATATTGCCAGTTAGACAGCATTTCTCTCTGTTTACCGATTTGATTGAAAGGATGATTTATCAAGGCTCAACATCGCATTGAGCGCAGCACTCTGGTCTGAAGGGTAATGAGTTGTAGACACATCTCATTCTCTCTCCTCCCCACGTGACTGAGATTGCAGGGCAAGGTGAGTATTTGCAGGCTTCAGCGTAACACACGGGCAGTTCTGCTGAGAGGGGGTTGTTCTCACTGGCTTCACAAGCAGCCCAGTCCTTGCTCCTCTGAGCATGAGAGAACCTATGTTGTTTATCAGTAGGTTCCAGTAGCTGCACACAGACAATAAGGGAGCATCAACAAGGGGGAGGGAGTGGAGCAGGAAAAATGAGTAGGAAGGACAGTGAAAAAGACAAGAAAATAAAAAGAACGAAAGCACCAGAAAGTTAAATGACAGCTCATTGCTGTCACAGCTGTTACCTCTACCGTTGCCTCATAGCGTGACTTAACGCTGTTCAACAATGTCTTGTCTGACTATCACACTACAGTGGGAACTAATGCTTTCTCTCTGACTGCATTCCTTTTGGTTATGGTGAGTTTTTCTTAAGCAGCTTCGGTATTTGTTTCAATCACAACAATACCCATCACCTCACCTTAATTTACAGAGTCATAACCAGCGGTATTTCTTTTCAGCATAAAGAGTGCATTGGAACAAATGCCACTATTTATCAACTCTAATGCAGTTCTTTATAAAGGTCTTATGTGAGCAAAGAATAAAAATGCAATGATAGTCTCACAATAAATACCCTAAATCCTTTATTGCCTATTTATGGTGTAATCTCTCTCCAGTTGTACAATATATGGCTGTTAAGAAAAAGCTGCAGAATACAGTTATGTAGTTTATTTACCAGGAGATGGCAATGGTGATCTACTGCAGTATTAACTTCAATCTAAGGTCCATATAATTCTTCACAACACCACCAACTTCAATATGAATGAACCAAGGTATTCCAATACTGGTTTTGCCTTCCTTATTTCTCTATTATTTCAATGTTTGCTCTTCTTTGTAAAGAAAGTTCTTCTTTTTTTCCCTCTCATTTTTGATTGAAATTACTGTCACTACAATTTTAGAAGGTATCTAAATACAATCCTACTGGTATTCTGCAAAACAGAGTATTATTTAAAAACAGAGCAGTCGATAACATTGAGTCAGGTATGCCACGTGTCAGAAAAATCAAATGAGTGATGAAAGTAACAGCTTTAAAAATGCATTTAGTTTGTCAGTATCAGGATAGAACTTGAGTAGTTAGTGAAAAGAACCCACACATTATTGGTGATGCTATTAAAAATCACATTGTGTTCCTGTACGCCTTGGTCTGGGTGATCCTGCTGTGGCAGGGGGATTGGACTGGATGATCTTTCAAGGTCCCTTCCGATCCCTGATGATTCTATGATTTTCTACGAAGCTGTTTGACATATGTTCTGCAAGTACATGGATGCCATTTTACAGCACTTGAGTTCAGCCAGGGTCTACAATGTTTTCATGTTACCTTATCCTACAGTAAGGCATCTATCACTCTTACATGAATTAGTGTGGTGTTGGTGTTCACGTGTAGGTCTGTGCCATTAACACTGGAAGTGCAAGTCTGGCTTCTCATGAGATTGCTTTATGTTCCTTTATGTTCTTCTCCACCTGACTGCCCGTGTGTTAGCTTTTCTCCCCCGAAAGCTTGTACATGCTGACAGGTTGGTTTATGCATGTTTAATAGACCTTTGGCAGTTTTCAGACAGAAGAAACAACTGGAGAGTCTTCCTTGCGTTTCACTGGTAGGACAATGCCACTCTCCTTTCCCCAGTTATAACCCAGTGTGCAAGGAGAGAGCTGGGAACACTGGCTGGCTAAACCTACCTGAAGGAGACCTGGGTCTGTGTGGAGCAGTTACCATCTTTTACCAGGGAAGTGTGGTTGGCTTTTTCTTTGGTATTCTGAGATACGCAGTCCATGTCTTACAACTGTCAGTATGTGGCTCTCAGTTAGGAGTTATCCATCTTCAAATACATGTTTTAACTGTATTTGTTCTTTGCAATACTAAATGCCATAATTATTCCCTTTCCACTGTTATCATTTTCATGGAATCAGAGAATCATAGAATCATCAGGGATGGGAAGGGACCTTGAAAGATCATCCAGTCCAATCCCCCTACCATAGCAGGATCATCTAGACCAAGGCACACAGGAAAGATGTCAGTCAGGACAGTAGAAGTGTGATGCTTTGAGAGGAACATAGAATAAATAAGGAGTGCTTATCTGTAACAAGATGATGGGAGGAGAAAAAACTTTGTTTTACTCACCAGAATGACAATTTTCTACTGTTTCAGTTGCATTTAGTTTTTTTAAGCCTTTCTTCACCACAGTGTCTACTTTGCTACCACTAGCATCTTTCCTTACCTTTCTCTGTTCTGCATTAGGTGGTAGACAATCAAACTCCATCTGTACAAGGAAGAAAAAGCAAACTTAGAGCATACACTCAGTATTGTCCTTAATGCTGCTCTCTCCATCCTTTTATATCAAAAAACTTCTGTGTTGGGGTCTCTCTGCTCAGCACTCATGATGTACTTTGTAGGGGAATGGCTGGCTCCAGGTAATCAGTGATCAGAGACACCTATGTACCCAGCAAGGATAGCATATTACACATCTGCAGTATCATTCCACCCAAAAATCCCACAGGATATGATGGAAAGACAGAGGTAAGAGAGACCAAAAAGGAAAATCGATCCATGGAGAAAATGAACTGTGAACTATGACCGAGTGAAAGCAGCAGAAGAAATAAGTAGGGTTTAGAGTCTGTTGGCTGTTTGTATCTTGCTGTAACAGCCAAACAAACTGTCTTTCCATTTCATAGTTTTTGCTTCTTTACATTGCTCTGGAAAACAGCCCAAAGTTATCGATGCATTCAGTGCTGCCTTCTTCCTTGGGCACCAGGAGGACCACATGTTTCACCTTATGGTGAGGTTCTCCAGCAGCTTCAGCATCTAACAGGGCTGTGAATCACTCTGGTGGTGTTCATGTCTCCTCGAAGGATGATTTTTCAGAAAGGGCAAAATGATGCTCAGACTGACAGTCACTCATGCAAAATGTCTTGTCTTCTCTGCTGGATGTCTTGCAGTGACTACCACGGTCTTGTCAGCTGAGTGGAGGGAGGAATGATGAGTTTCCCTTTTCCTATCACTTACTTAGTACCCGCTCCCATCTCCCTTGTCTTACCAACTTAGGTCAAGCTTACACTGCAGTAGGGAGTAGAGATATGAACATTAGTTTGAAATTAATTAGCTCAACCATCTCTTTACTCCTCTAAAATCTGTCCTGTAAACATACTAGGCTGCAGACTCTTGAGAACGTGACTATTTACAGCCTTGCTTTTACATCGTTTAGTACAGCAAGGCCAAAGCAGAGAAGCTCTGGATGCCAGCATAGTGCAGGTAATTTTCACAGTGACCCAAAGGGAGAAGCAAGGCCAGACGCAGGGGTTAAGAGTTCATAACAGGTAAAGAGAAGTTTAAATTTCTGAATTATAAAGTTGTAAAAAAGATTTAAGGGGATGTAAGGGCATCCTCAGCCCACTGTTTGATAGTACAACACATAAACCCCAGATTTTGTAGGAGTATAATAAAAGATTGTATAGGAGTATAATAAAACCCAGACACAAGTCTGAAAAATTCATTAGTTTCTGCCCTAACTAAAATAAGCCCTCTCTATGGAAACTGCTTTGCAATGGTAATGAAAAGCTACTGGAAAAGCAAGTGTTAGCACCATCGCTGTGACGTGAAATAATCTCTGTATACTCAGATCCGTCACTGTGAACAATGTTGTTGATTATAAACCACATCAAATTCCTAGTCCCCCAAAACATGTGTTTTATCTTGCTGTTTTTATAGTAATTATGAAATCAACAGAATACTATCAAGTTTTACTGTAATTAAGCTAAATATACACTTAAATGATATAGCATACTCTGTAATTGTAGTATCTCTTTAACAGAGGCTTCCTTCCTTAGGAACAATCAGCAGTGTTTCTTGAGCATTCTTCAGGGGTGGCACCAAACGATAATGACAATGCTCAGCTCTCTCATCATTTTATGATTTAAATAGTACTTGAATGCAGTTTAGAACCAAGATGTGACCTTTAGAGTTTCATTTCTTGTAAAGCTGAAAAGATGACTCTCCTAGATTTGAATGGGTTTTATGGCTCCTCAATGTATGTGGGTTTGATGGAAGAGCTGATGGCACAGACTTATGGCAGTGAGCAGTTCTCTGAAAACAGGGCTACATCTCTTCACTTGTGAGATAGTGTTCACTTGTAAAGCTATTGTCATGTCATTCTGCTGAAGACCTGTGGGCTCAAGGAAATCAAAATGCTTGTCTTAGTGCCTCAGTAGGAGAATGGCTGCATGACATTGTGCTTCAAGCAATTGCCACTTGCTCACGGCAGAAGGTCTGGCCAGTTGCATGTTTGTGATGGGCCTGGGAAGCAGGACTTTCCTTCCAATACTTTGCTCAAATGTTGTCAGATGCATGAATAGCTCAAAAGGCAGCTCAATATTTTCCAGCAAACTAGGAAAGTCTCTGCTTTGGCACCATTGTGTTCCTGCAGCCATCATTGGTCACTGCTGTTCCGGCTACCAGGGCTGAGTCTATACTCCACATTTATATTCACAGAACTAAAAGCCCTAACTCAATTTATAAGAAAAGGCAAGACAAGCTTGAACCTAACATTAATTTAAACATATTTTTTCAGAAAAATCAAAACCAGTCAGGAAAGAGAGGCCTTACTACTTTGCATTAGGTAACTAGTGACATGAGTGTGGACTGGTTAAGTAACCAGTGACACAAGTGGCCACAAATCTAGTGACAAAATCAGCTTACAAGTGATTTGTTGTCTAGAACACCTTATACCAAGCGTTTACATCCCTTTACTAGCCAGTAGTAAATAGCTTCAACATTTGCTGTGCAATAATTTATTTAACGATGCATAATTTGAAACAACGAGCACAGGATTTTAAAAATTAGATTGGTTAAGATTTTCCAACCTGATTACAGTTGGCTGCCAACTGTCAGAGGGCGTTTCCTACTAATTTCATTAGGGCTTTTGAAAACTCTCATCATTCACTGGTTATTTGTAGATACAGCTAATGTTTCTTACCTGATTTAGAATATCTAGTCTCATTTCCATTTGACCTTGCTTACTCTGTGTGATGCTATTCACCTGATAATTTTCTGAGTCTTAACTTTTTGTAACTTTTAATAAATGAGGGTTTTTTTCCCAGTGAAAGACAGAAAGCAGACACATCTAATTCAAATATCATAGTCATATGATATGGAATTGGGATTGGGATTGGAAGGGACCTTGAAAGATCATCCAGTCCAATCCCTCTGCCACAGCAGGACACCCAGACTAAGTCATAGAACAGAACATTATGGATTGGAAGCAACCTGGAAAGATCATCCAGTCCAATCNAGGGACACCTCACCCTAGATCATGTTGATCAGAGCCTCATCCTGCCCAGCCTTAAACACCTCCAGGGATGGGGCCCCAACCACCTCCCTGGGCAACCCATTCTGGGCTCTCACCACTCTCACAGTGAACTTCCTCCTCACATCAAGTCTAAATCTCTCCATCTCCAGCTTTGCTCCATTCCCCTTAGTCCTGTAGCTACCTGAGATCCTAAAAAGTCCCTCCCCAGCTTTTTTGTAGCACCCTTCAGATACTGGAGGCCACAATAAGGTCACCTCAGAGCCTCCTCTTCTCCAGCCTGAACAGCCCCAACTCTCCCAGTCTGGCCTCATAGGAAAGGTGCACAGCCCTCTGGTCATCCTTGTGGCTCTCTTCTGGACTTGCTCCAGCATGTCCACATTCTTCTTCTAATCAGGGCTCCAGAGCTGGACACCGTACTCAGGTGGAGTCTCACCAGAGTGAAATATAGTTAACTATAGTTAGAAATCATGTTTAGTGTTGCCTGATGAAACTATCATAACTGTATTTTAAATGGTGTTCCTCTTCTGAAACAGAGAGAATCGAAAAGCAAATGGGTTTATATAAATTGAATGTCGAGGTTTTAAAGTTTCTAGTGTAATGAACCAGATTTATTTTTAAATATTAAGTACTATAAAAGTTGATATATTTTGGAACATATGATAATATGAACAAATTCTTACTACAATATAAAATCGTAGCTAAACTTTTCAGCATAGCTCTCACAGACCCCAAACCCTTGGAAAATAAAACAAGGAAAAGGTAAACAAGTGTTTCCTCAAAGACTTTTAAACAAGTAAAGCAGAAGCTTTATATTTTAGTGGAGTCTGAAGGCACTGCATCCTCCTATCTGTCTCTGTTTGTGGATAGGGAGAATGTATTTGCCTTTTGCCTTTTTCCTGCTAAAAGCAGGCAGTGCAGTTAGATGGTGGGTGAAGTCACTCGGGTATATGGTATGGTGAATATAGAGCTAAGGAACCTTGTGTTTTCTCTTCACTTTAGAAGACAGTGAGTTCTCTGTCCTTATGAAATGGTCCATGGGATGACTATGTTAAAGAAACAAAGAGAACTAACAGAAAAGGTGCTAACAAGAAAAAGTGAATTGCTAGTCATATGCAGCTGGGTTTATCATAGTGGATGCCTGTTTTTCATTGCCTACAATGAGATAAAGTGTTCTCAGGTTAACTGCAGGAAAGGGAATGCTTTTATGTCTGTTGAAAGGTTTCCATTTTGATTGGACTTTCTGATTAACCTGGTACCTTCCCAGGATGGCTAGTTACTAACGCTGTGCTACACGGAGAGCTCATCTGTCATGCCCTGTGCATGCCCAAGCTCTTCTCTCTTGGTCAAGGGAGTAATCAAAGGTAGTCAAGCTCTATTTTGCCGGTTACTGGCATGCACAACAAAAGCAGGGGCTCAGGTTTTTGTGTCTGTACCACTGCAAAACAAGTGTAAACATAGCCTAGGGTTTAAACCAGCTAGAGCAGCACTGAATTCCGCATAGGTTAACCTCCTTGGGTTTTCAGCTTTCTGAATGAATTTTGCAGCTTGAATTGTGTGCCTCATGCTTCTGAAGACAGACTGCTGTCATTGCCTGATGTGACTGGTTTACATATCGCTTGGTTCTGTGCTCATTGATCTGCAGACACAACTGCTGTACAGACACACACTGCTATACAGTCACACACTGCTGAATAGATACACTGCTGTAGGGACATACAGCTGTACAGACACAGCCTAAGAGGTGGCATACTGAGAGTACAAATGCCCATCATCATGATTAACACCCTTTTTGAAGATCTAGTGTTGAATAAGCTTGTCTAAAAGTAATTTTGTGCTTTACTGTCAGAAAACCCCCTCCCAGATCCACAGTGCAATTCTCTTTCCTATCTACTGATCTCACTTTCCATTGTCATGAAGTGAGAGCAGAAATCCGGGCCCTATTTCACACAACCTAATAGACTTGATAGATAATGCTGTTCAAGAAAAGCCTTAACATATTGCATCTGTAGGAGAAACAATTTGGAAGTCAGAACTTTTTCGGGAGTTGGGACATTTAAGTCTTTCTGCATTGATCATATTTAAACACTAACCCAGTGAAACAGAATTTTTAAAGGCTGGTATAAAGCCCTGATTTCTTTGCCAGGGTGTGTGCCAGGGAAAAGACTGCACTTTGCATGAGCAACCCAACCAGTGTAAGCTGTGACTGCCCTGGATGAACCACGTTAAGTTCATGCTGTGCTGTCCCTCATGCAGAGAAGTTTGTCTTCTGAACTATATTGTCTTTACTCTTTTATCCAGTTACTTTACAACAGTGATTACTCTGTGGAAGTAACGAGTAAACCGAATGAACCTCTTCATTCACTGTTCAGCACAATGTACACCTACCAATATGTCTGCAAACATTGAAATGATATTACCAATGTAAACAGAAATCTTTGTTATTGCCCTGTTTTATAGGTACAGAGACAAGTACCTGACAGTTCCTGGCGAATTTATTCTCATCTTCCTTGGGAACAGTAAGCTAGCTAGCGTGTGTTCAGAAACTCTGAGCTGCTCACTCAGAGATGGAGTTTCTGCCTGTTACATCCTCTATTAAGACACTGCCTTGGGCTGTGAGAGCCTCCACAACATTTTCTCTTCTACCTTCCTCAGAGGAGTTTTTTTCAATCCAAGGATCCATCATTTAGTCAGAGCAGAGACTAGACCTATCATACGCAACACCAGGGTCTTGATTGCCCCACATGTATAGTTCCCTTCTTCCTCTCATGAGTTTTTAAGAAACAGGAAAATAAGAGAAAATTTTGAAGGCAGATCATCTCAGTGGGAACAGCCCAGCTACTTCAGTTCTACTGACAGCTTAAACAAGTGTAGGTGTCGGTGACAAATCAACCCGTACGTGCTCACAGTCATCTGGGATAAGTCAGAGGTAGGTCTAAAAAAAATCAAAAGGAAAAGATGGGTCCAATACATGAGCAGAGGACTGTAAAATACAGGGAATTCCTAAAGGAAACCTTTTTTCGTTGCATACACACTGAGCCACTGCAAATAAACGTGGCAAAGCTGAAGGTTTGGATCCCCAGACTGAACATCCGAATACCATGAATAATGTCAAGAGGCAGCAATGGGGCTGTCAGATAGCTCTACTGTCATTGCCCTGTTAGTGCAAACAACCACGAGTTTTACTAGTTTACAGAAACTATGGATGTTTAATCCATAAGTGCAGCAAACATAACTATTTCACCATAGGATTGTTGTATCTACTCTCTCTTTGACAAGGTCAGTAGTTATTTTACTTCTCCTGCAATCTCCCCTCTGCATGTGCAGAAAGAGGCTCTGAAGCTTAATCTTGACAATGTTAGCAATGAGACTTCTATGCAAACTGATGAAGTCCTTTGATTTATCTGTAAACCAAAACAGTCTGGTAGTTTGCCTTGAAGTTAAAAGGAAAAAACTGTACTCTGTCAAATCCTATGTATTCCTTTTTATGTATTTTGTCATTTCCCCTCTATTAACTCTGTCCTAAGGTTGAAAAGATGAGTGCACTCTAGGTTCCATTTACATACTGTACTTTAGCTTTGGCTTTCTTGGTTGTAGCCTGTTAAATTTACTGACTATAAGCCCCTTGAGCTATTGAGGAGTATGTGGCTCACATTGTATATCTTGTGAGAGATGCTGCTGGTAGCCTGTTTTAATGTGTTTGCTCTCTCCACATACAATTCGTCTTACATATTCATTGGGTTTTAGTGCCAGGACCCGTCCCTTCATTCTGGCTATTGTTTGGAAGTCTTGCACAGATATTAAGACTTAGTAATTTTACAGTGCTGCTCAAGGGACCTGAGTGTCAAATGAAATAATGAGTGAGAATTTGGGCACACAAAGCCCCTCAGCAGCTGGCTTTGGAGATCTCAGCTTAAAAAAAAATAACAGAGGGAAAGAAAAATAATTTGAGATGAAAGACACTTTGAGAAGTCTAGGCTATGTTATATGGATAAATAGAGCTGGCCAAAAAATAGTGCTTTCCATCCATTGACAATTACATTTCATTTTAATTTCAAGATTTCATATCGCCTGAAAGTCAGAGAACATTTCGTTTGCAAAACACGAGCACATGGAGCTGGGGAAACGAAATATGTTCCCCTGCATACTGCAGCCGCTTTATCTAGTAGTGGAGCTGACCAGAATACTGATTTCATTAGGCAAGGCCTTGGGAAGGAAAGGATCTCCAGGGCTTTCAGGTGCTCAGTTTCACAGGAGAGACTCTGAAAGCCTTGAGAGCAATGGTTGCTTAAGTCCACAGGCTCTGGGATCTTGAGGTCTCTAGCTCCCAGAGCTCACTTGTCAGGCTAGTCCAGCATGTGGGAATGTGTTATTGTGTGTCCTGTGGTTCTGGTTCTCACTAATAGGAACCTCAGTCCTTCCCTATCCTTTGATATAGTGGTGTGCTTCAGTATACCTTCCGTTCTGCAGCACAGGCTGCAGGTGTTGGCTACTCTTGTTAACTCTGAAGCTAAGCAGATAGGAAACTTACAGCAGTATACATGTAGAATCACAGAATTATTGAGCCAGACCAGGGCACTAAGTGCTACAGCCAGTCTGTCCTTAAACACCTCCAAGCATGAGGACTCCACCACCACCCTGGACAGTCCATTCCAATGTCTTTCCATGAGGAAGGGATTCCTAACATCTAAACCTCTCCTGGCTCAGCTTTAGGCCCTGCCCTTTCCCAGTGTATGGAAAGCTGTGAATTGGGAATCCCACACAGTTATATGCTGCTGGAATACATCTCCATCAGTAGCCAACACGTTAAAATCTGTTGCGGAGGGCAAATCAGCACAGCCTAAATTATTTCCATGTCATTACTTCTTGGCACCTTAAGCTTAAACAGGCATTGAAGTTGCAACTGCTAATGAAATAAATGCGTTTAAGTGACATTAACTCCACCTAGAGTAAGTGTTGTGAGGAATATTTTTGGCTCATGGTGTACATGTCAAACAAATACAGTTATCTATTTCTGAATCTTTACAGCCCCCATCATCATAATTAGCTCAAGCGAAGCTGTATTTAGCTTGCATATAGCTTCCATTTACTGCAAAGTAAATCACCAAATAAATCAATAATTTACAATCCAGCTAACAGCGCCGACTTCTCTGAAAGAAAAAAAACCCCAAACAGACAAGCCGTTATGCCTGGGCGTTTCTGAATGCAGCACAAGTGCTCGCCTAGCTTCTCCGAGCTAGATGTGACGGTTCCCAACACCACACACGTTCATTCAAGCAAGCAGAAAACGTGTGAACCCAACAAATGATGACACGGAAAGAAGCTTTGATGAGGAGATGTGAATGATGATCCTTTTCACATATTCGGTGCCGAGGGTGTTGAACATGCTTTACATTTGGAATGTTGAGAGTGAGTTCAGCCGATTAGGTTTTTGGTTGTGAGAGAAACACATGTTATTAGAGAGGGATGCTGTTGGGGCTTGGTGCCAATCGGCTGCAACTGCTTATGTGGTGAACGCATCTAACACCCTCATTTGGAGGAGAGCAAGAGGGAACATGTTTCATATTATCCTTTTTCCTGCTCTAGTCTCCTGGAAATTCATAAAAGGAAGGTGCCAGTTCTCTCTGAGTTCCTACAGAGAAATAAAAACCAACAAAAAGGCAAAAAGCCTTCCTCATGGTGTGAGTGAATCACAGGTTTACGCTGCTGAGAATTACTCTTAGGTGTGGATGGTTTTGTGGAAGTTTTAGTCAGCCTCTCACTCCCAGGAATTCTCTGCCTTAGCAGAAGAGATGTTCTTCCAGGTGACATTTGAAGGGTAAAGAAAAGACTCAATAGTTTATCAACATCCCCACAATCAATAAACGCAGCGATAGGTGTAACTGTCTCTACTGGAGCTAAACCTTGATTGCTAAGTAGGCAGTTCTTTGCTGGAGCCATGGCTGTCTCAAACTTCATAGCACAGAGGTGGTCCTCAGAGGGGCATGGAGTCTCCTTTTTTGGAGAAGACCTGCCTGGGTGTGTTCCTGTGCGACTTGATCTGGGTGATCCTACTGTGACAGGGGGATTGGACTAGATGAGGTCCCTTCCAATCTCTAATGATTCTATGATTCCATTTCCTGATGACTACTAAAAACGAGTTTTAACTGTAGCCATTTAATTCCATGTTTTTCAAGCAGATTTTTTATCTTCTTGTGGAAGTCTGATTCTGTGTTGCAACAGATATTGAATATAAGAAAAGATGAACAGCTCACTACACTGTATGTCCCTTCCTTCCAAATTTACTGGTGGTATCCTTTATGTTACTCTGAATGTATTTGCTGCAAAGTACTGCTTAGTGTATGGTTGTGTTACTAGTGAATTTATCCTAAAGTCACAGGTTATATTAGAGTGACTATTGAGCTTATTTATTATTTAATGTATTATTAGGTATATTTTACAACCTTTCAATATATTATATGATAAGTACATGTATATAAGCAATGAAAACTTGTCCTTTGGACTGTGAAGCATGCTTTAATGTGTAGTGCATGTGAATGCACAGAAACCAATGCATTTTCTGCTCTATTATGCAGCAAAACAGGAGCTGGGTGCAGCCTCCCAAAGTCTGAAGTAGGTCTATGTATCAGAAGCCCAAAACTCTACTCTTAATATTAAAATTGCAATTTATTTCTTAGCTAGAGAAGTTTGCATTTCATTAAATATAGTCTTGTTTCTCAGCACTTCAGAGATGACTATTGTGTTGGGTTGGGAGTGAATGAATATAATCTGAAATCTTGTGTTTGCATCACTGTAAAATGTGCCGTTTTCTCAAAGGAAAGCTCGGTGTGTTTGCAGAGCAGACAGCAGAAGTGTGTCTGATTACCTCACTGCTTCTTTGTACTGAGCATAGATGGAGGTGAATTAGAACTCATCAGCAGGAGGGTCTTTTGTTTTCTTCCCAAACAAACCATCAAAGAATCCCAGATCATGGTTTAACTATTCAGTCTGAAAATAGACTGAATTTTGTCTGCCTGCTTCCAGAAAACAGTTGTGTATTACTTATAGTGAGATTGTTCCAGTAGAGATGTTGGTAACAGCAGACTGTGCTGCCATT
>VZRI01013569.1:14594-27933 GCA_013397515.1 Upupa epops | reverse complement strand
GGGCAGCCGGGGAGACTTGGCCCAGCCTGGCTGCAGGACCCCAGGGCTCTCTCCGTGCCTCTGGAAGGAGCCCCTGGTGAAGCAGCTGTGCTCTCCTCGGGCCTGGGGAGCTGTGTTGGGTGGGAGAGGCTGTGCCCAAGGGTGGGAGAATATTCCAGGCTGCAGCCCTGGCAGGAGCAGAACTTGCTGGCCATGGCAAGGGAGCTGCAAGCCCCGTGGCAGAGGTGCTCAGGATGGACTAACGTTGTGATTGCTCCTCCAGGACTGGATGCTCAGACCAACAACCGTGGTGATGAGCTGACTGTGAAAACTAAGAGGACAATATTCAGCCATAATCTGGGATTGCTGTTAGCAGTCTGCATAACCAGCTTCATCATTTCCTGCGCCTTCATGCTGATCATATTCTGCATCTTCGTGTGTTGTCTGAAGAGTAGAAATCTGTAAGTGGTTGAATATTTTTGCCCCTTGGCTTCCTCAGGTGGCTGCTGGTAGCCACAGAGGGTTGCTTTCCCCTGTCTGGGCAAGAATGGCTGGTGCTGAGCTAGGAGAGCTGTGCGCTGGGCTGCAGGGGTCAGTCCACCTGTGCCAGGTGCAGCCCAAGGCTTCAGGGACTTTGACTCTCTCTCTCTCCACAGCACCTACTCCGGAGATCAGGAAGCCCCATGATGTTGGTTGAAACGGAAGTCTAGATCGGTTCTGGGTTGGTGCCTGTAGGACAGGGCCTGAAAAGAGTCAGGCAGAAGTCCTAGCGCTGTGCAGCACATAGAGGGAAATGTGTTGGAACTTGTTGGCCATAAACCCTGAAAGGGGTGCTGCACACCGGTGGGAACTGACTGATAAGGGATGGAAATTGCTAACAGAGCGCTGACCCATGAGCCGGAGCGCGATAAATTGCGAAGGAGGGAAGCGGCCGGCCTTGAAGAAAAGAAGAAACGAGCTGTGTTAGGAAGATTCTGTTCTCAGGCAATAAAAGCTTTGTAATTTGTCCTGAACTGATCAGTAAATGACAGACTAGAACCCAGCAACTTAAATCGCGCAACCTACGGAGAAAAAGATGTGAACGCATGATTGCGCACAATGGCATCCTGGCCTCTATCAGCAATGGAGTGGCCAGCACAATGGCATCCTGGCCTCTATCAGCAATGGAGTGGCCAGCAGGGAGAGGGAGTCTCTCCTCCCCCTGTATTCGGCACTGGTTAGACCACACCTGGAGTACTGTGTGCAGTTCTGGGCCCCTAGGTTTAGGAAGGATGGCGAGGGGCTGGAATGAGTCCAGAGAAGGGCAACTAGAATGGTCAAGCGGCTGGAAGGTCAGCCCTACGAGGAGAGGCTGATGGAGCTGGGGCTATTTAGCCTGGAGAAGAGGAGGCTCGGGCATAAAAGCATGACATTTGGCAAATTTTCAACCTATGACTCCCGGTCGGTGGGATCTTCACCAGCCCGAGCTGACTTCTCACGGAATGAGTTGGGTTGGAAGGGAGCTCAGAGAGACAGGGGAAATTCCAAGGAGAGAGGTGCCTCCCCACAAGTGACTGAGCAGATGGTACTCGTACGTGTGACAAGGGAAAGGGGTTCCCTCAGCTTTGCTCAGCAGGGGTTGGCTGCAGCTGAATCCTCTCAATACTCCGAGTATTCTGAAAATACAGGGTCCTAGATTGCCCCAACACTGGGACTGTGGGTGCTGCTCCCTCCACCATCGATACCTCCTGCACCCACCCCTTGGGATGGATTTTGAAGCGTTGGGACAAGCTCAGATCCAATGGAATGTGACTCTGGAAGGGTGAAGCAGCCAACACGGAGGCTTCTGCGGTTGTGAGAGTTGCTTGCAGTGTTAGAAGACAGGTACCGTGTGTGCGACTGGGGAGAAGGCGGACTGAGGGGAGCAAGGACAGACAGGGATATCATAGGGTCATAGAATCCTTTAGGTTGGAAGAGACCTCCATAAACATCAAGCCCAACCTTCAACCCAGCCATGACCACTCAACCACGCCCCAGTGACGGTGAGAAGGGCTGTGTTGGTGGTCCTTGGGGTGCAAACCTGTGCATGCACTGCACTCAGAGAAAGGAAGGAATGAGGGCCTGTCCACAGCTTTGAAACAGCCAGGGAAAAGAAGCAGAAGAAGCCGCTGGGCTAAAGTGAGGGGGACTGGAGGACTCTATTAGTGTTTGCCCAGCTGATCTTCTGGTGGCAGTGAAGCTGGGGAATGAAATGGACCGGTATTTCTGAGTTAGTGGAGTGATTCACTCTGCTTGAAATAGCTGCAAGGGACCTTGAAGTAGAAAGACAGTTCTACTGCTGGGGCAGTGGGAAATCCCACCATCAGGGCTCTCTGGAAACCTAATCTGAACACTAAATGAACTCATGAGTGTTGCCTGACAGTGCAAGGACCAGACTCGCTACGAGAACACTCAGGTAAGCTCTGCTGAGAGCTCTGTACAGCTTCACGTTCTGCAGGAGATGGCAGGGAAGGCAGAACTTCACCCACTCAATCAACTCTGGGGCTGAACCTGTGATCTCCAGTAGAAACTGGATACGGATCAGTACATTCGTTCTGGGAATTGGGGTGCTGTAACTGAGGGAATCCCCTGCGTAGCTGAGCAGGGAGCTTCTGAAACCTTCCAGTTTAGTAAACGTGGAGGCAGGGACTGACCTCGTGGGAGGAAGATGAGAGCATTGTCAGAGGGCGTAAGCAGGAGGGCATTATTGTGGCGGCTGGCACCTTCACATGTTAGCTGAAGAGTAGAAAACTGTGAGGGCTTCAGTTCTTCTGCCCCTTGGCTGCCTCAGGTGGCTGATGGTAGCCACAGAGTGTTCCTTTCCCGGGCCTGGGCAAGAGTGCCTGGTGCTGAGCTGAGACAGCTGTGTGACTTTGGTGGTCAGTCCCTCTGTGTCAGCTACAGCCCAGGACCTCCAGGCCTTTCTATGTCTCCTGCCACCTCTGGGGTTTGGATCAAGGCCCTCGCTGTCAGGGCACCAACAAAGTTGCCTGAACTGGCCGGGCTGGGCAGTGCCTTCCCGGGGCTACAGAGCTGTGTGCTGGGCGTTTCTGTAAGGGATTATCAGCTGGGCTCTCCCACCACTCGTGAGGGAAAACTCTGCAACGGGAGGGTGGGGGATCCCTGCACCAGGCTGCTCAGAAAGGAAGCAGAGACGCCAGCCCCGGAGCCACTCGAGGTCAGAACAGAGGTGGCTCTGGGCTGTCTGCTGTGCTGAGGGACGGCCCTGTAACTCGCGGCTCGGGACCCTTGTCAGCCCGTGCAGCAGTCGGTGAGGGGCCCGGAGATGACCCCGGGAGCCTGCGCAGGGAGAAGATCTCTAGGCGGTTTCTGCTGGCCGTGCGGCTGCTGACACGAGCCCGCTTGCCCTCGGCTTTCCGGGACCACACGGGTCCCCCTGCAGCCGCCTCTGCCCGACTCCCGTCCGCAGAAACCGCCTCTGCCCGAGCCCTCAGGGCCGCCCCGAGCGGCTCCTTCCGGCCCAGCGGCAAAATCTCGCGACATCTCCTGACGGCGCCTCAGACTGAGGCGGGATCGGGCGGAGGCGGGGGAAACGTGAACGCAATCTCGCGAGAACTGCGGCGCGGGACGCTGAGACGGTTGCGGGCCCTCCGTGCTCTGTCCATCCCTGCTGCCGCCGCGGCCGCCTCCGCCGGGCCCGTTCAGGCCCCGGCCCGGCCATGGAGGCGAATCCGCCGAAGCGGAAGGAACCGCGCAGATCCCTGCGGATTAAGGTCATCTCCATGGGCAACGCGGAGGTGGGCAAGGTGAGGCGCTGCGATTGGCGGGCGGGCCGTGACGAGCAGGCCGTTAACCAATGGACTTTCGGGGGCGGGAGGCTGAGAGAGGCGGGAGGCTGAGGCGAGCGGCTGATTGGCAGGCGGCGCCTGCCGCCCTTTTGTGCCGGTGCTGCCCTCAGGGGCCGCCGAGTGTCCGAGCTCGCTCCGTCCCTCCGGCCCGGCAGGGCTTTCGGTGCCGCCGCTTAGGGCCGCAGGGATTTGGCGGTGGAATCCCGTCCCGTGTCATTGCTTCCTTTTCTCTCCGTGTTCTTTTTATCTGGGGGGTTGCTGCCTTCAGCTGTGGGGCTGGGCCTGGGGCGAGGCTGCTGTGCCCGTCTGCTCCGCTCCGCTCCTGTGGCACCCCTGCTGGAGTTCCGGACAAGGGTGCTGGGTTCCAGCTCCAAGAGGGGAGATCGAGTTGAGATGTGAGGCAGAAACCCCTCCCTGCGAGGGGGCTGAGGCAGTACAGCAGCTTTCCCAGGGAGGCTGTGGCTGCGCCATCCCCCCTGGCAGTGTCCCAGGCCAGGTTGGATTCGGCTGTGGGCACCCTGCTCTGGCGAGAGGTGTCGCTGCCCATGGAATGGGGTGGCACTGGGGGAGCTCTGAGCTCCCTTCTAACCCAGACCCGGTCTGTGATTGTATGATCTCCATCCACTGCGGCTGGAGGGACATGAGGTGGCCCTGAACGTGTTTCTTGGTCTAGCACAGTGTTCTCTGTGTGTGTTGGTGGGGCTTAGACTGTCCCCAGACACCATTATCGGAGGGCTCTTCCCAGCTGGAGGTTTTCCATAGGGAATAGATCAGAGTGTCTTGGCTCGTGGATACTCATATAGGTAATGAATCGCTGACACCCCGTGGCTTCTCCTTCCTTTTGCAGAACAGAAACCCAGCCCTTAGCTGCTCGTTGGTAGGGATTGGCCCTCTAATTGTGGGTTAAGGATTCAGGGTAGCTGGGGCTGAGTAGCTGCCTCATCAGCTGGCTGGGCTATGTTGGGTTGCCTTGGAATGTGACTCTCTTGGTGCATGGTGCCATCCTGCTGAACCCCCTCTTTCTGGTTCTCCCAGAGCTGCATTATAAAGCGATACTGTGAGAAGAGGTTCGTTGGCAAATACCTGGCGACCATTGGCATTGACTATGGAGTCACAAAGTAGGTGCCCAGGGGTAAATGCCTGGGGAGCTGTCTGAGCTGTGGGGTTGTGCTTGGTGGCTTTGGGTTTGGCTTTGGGTTTGCCAGGCCCTGAGTGAGGTGTCTGCTGCTGTGCTGGGGACACACCGTGGTCTCCACGGGGTCAGAGGGAAGAGTGAGTCTCTGTCCTGAGCCAGGCTGTTTGGCTCTGCTTAATTTCTAAGGCAGAGTCTGTATGTCTGCTTGAATAATGAACTAATCTATAGCATCTGCTTTCCTACGAGAGAGTAGCTCCCTGTTAAGGTGTCCAGTACAGAGCTGGCGGTACCACCCTTGTTTGTCCAGCTCTTGAGGCCCTTTTCCTCCAGTATGCGGTACTTTTTAGGGAATGTTGTGTCCCTAAGCACTCAGCTCTTCCTCTGCTGAGGTCTGGCTGAGGTAAGGGAGTTCCTGGAGGGCTGAGGAGGAGCCCCCTGAAACATGTGTTTCCCTTTTCTCTTTCAGAGTTCAGGTCAGAGATCGAGAAATCAAAGTGAACATCTTTGATATGGCAGGGCACCCCTTCTTCTACGAGGTAATGTGGCACCAGGCAGGACGGCCTCAGAAGCGCTTACCACCCACCAGCTCTGCCTGAAACTGGGGCTGGGAAGCATCAGCAGACCCTTGTTAGGAGCTTCCTCTGCTGTGACCCCTCCCTACCACTTGTTTCCTGCTGTGAATATCTCATGCAGGCCAGCACTGCAGATCTTCACTTGCCTCTGTCAGCAGTGACTCCCTGTTGTAAGAGGTGGCTGATTCCAGGAGATTGGTGGAGCTGAAGCTGCTGCAGCTCCGTACACTGAGATACACTGAGGTAGCACCAGTAGAGAAGCTGAGTGCATATCCCAAGTGGGGAACTGGGGGGAGGTTTCACTGGAGAAAAGGAGGCTCAGGGAAGACCTGGAGATGCTTTCCACAGCTTCCTGAACTTGAGGAGGTTGGAGCCAGGTGGGGATCGGTCATTTCTCCCTCCCCAGGACGAGAGCCTCAACTTGCCTCAGGGGAGGCTGATGTTGTTCCTTGAGAACCCATTTCTGCCCCACAGGGGCTCCCCGGGGCAGTGGGGGAGTCCCTATCCCTGGAGGGCTTGTAAAGCTGTGGAATGAGGGGTTGGTGGAGCCCTGACATTGCCGGGGGAGCTTGAGGAGCTCCAAGGTTTTCTCCAGCAAAGAAATGGTGTGGTCCAGCAGATGCCCTTTGTCCTTGCAGGTGAGGAATGAGTTCTATAAGGACACACAGGGGGTCATCCTGGTCTATGATGTTGGCCAGAAGGAGTCCTTCGATGCTCTGGATGCCTGGTTGGCCGAGATGAAGCAGGAGCTGGGCCCCCATGGGAACATGGACAACGTTGTCTTCGTTGTTTGCGCCAACAAGGTGGGTTGTGGTCGTGGGGAGCTGGGCTGTGGCACCAGGTCTTGAGCACTTGCCCTTGGGTTGCCACCCCAAACTGTTGAGCTGCAGTAAAGAAAACAATTGTTAGACTCATGGAATGGTTGAGGTTGGAAGAGCTCTCCAAGCTCCTCCAGTCCAACCCCGACCCCAGCTCTCCCATCCTACCCCCAGACCCTGGCCCTGAGCTCCAGCTCTCCCCGACTGGCAAACACAGCCAGGGCTGGCGATTGAACCCCCTCCCTGGGCAGCCTCTGCCAAGGCCTGAGGACCCTTTCCAGGGAGAAGGTTCTCCTCAGGGCCAACCTCACCCTCCCCTGGGGCAGCCTGAGGCCATTCCCTCCTGTCCTATCACTGGTTCGTAGGGAGAAGAGACCAACCCCACCCTCCTTTCAGGTAGAAGATCTCCCCCCTAACCTCCTTTTATCTGTAGGTTGTAGAGAAGACTTCCAAAGAGGCAGAAGGGCCTCTCACCCACTGTTAGCCCACTGTAGCTCACTCCTCCAGCTGATGCTGCAGGACCAGGCTGAGCTCTGATCTTTGCCTTTTCTACTGGTCCAGATCGACTGCACCAAGCATCGCAGTGTCGATGAGAGCGAAGGGCGGCTCTGGGCTGAAAGCAGGGGCTTCCTGTACTTTGAGACATCAGCGCAGACAGGAGAAGGGATCAGTGAGATGTTTCAGGTGAGGGCATGGACACTGAGCCAGGCTTTTTTGGTGGGATCAGCCCCTGAATTGTCTGGGTCCCTGGCACTCAGGGCCACAGCCAGGCTGTCCTTCAACACCTCCAGACACGGGGACTCCCCCACTGCCCTGGGCAGTCCAGTCCAGGCTCTGAGCACCCTTTCCCTGAGGAAGGGCTTCCTGACAGCCAACCTAACCCTCCCCTGGCAGCTTCAGGCCCTGCCCTCTCCTGGTGCTGGGTGCCTGGGAGAAGAGCCTGACCCCCACCTAACTGCAACCTTCCTGCAGGGAGCTGGAGAGAGGGAGAAGGTCTCCCCTGACTCTCCTCCAGGCTGAACCCCTCCAGCTCCCTCAGCCTCTCCCCATCAGTCTCTCCAGTCCCTTCCCCAGCCTCGTTGCTCCTCTGCACCCACTCCAGCCTCTCCATCTCTCTCTTGCAGGGAGGGGCCCAGCACTGCCCCCAGGACTCGAGGGGAGGCCTCCCCAGTGCCCAGAGCAGGGGGAGAATGACATCCCTAGTCCTGCTGGCCACACTAGTGCTGATCCCAGCCAGGATGCCCTTGGCCTTTGGTGCCACCTGGGCACCCTGTTCACCCGGTTGTCACCCAGTGCTGCCAGGTCCCCCTCCACCAGGCTGCTCTCCAGCCTCTCCTCCCTCAGTCTGGAGCTGCAGGGGGTTCTCGTGGCCACAGTGCAGGGCCCTGCAGCATCTTCCTCCCTTCCAGCAGATTGACACCCCCCCCCAACTTGGTGTCACGTGCTGAGGGGAGCAGACCCACAGATCTGCTGTCCCGCGACTGTTGAGGATGGTTCCTTCCCACTGACTCCTCTCCGTGCGTCCGCAGACTTTCTACTCGGCCATCATCGACCTGTGTGACAACGGCGGGAAGCGCCCCCCATCCAGCGTCGGGGTGGGCTTCACCAAAGAGCAGGCTGATGCCATCCGCCGCATCCGCAGCAGCAAGGACAGCTGGGACATGCTGGGGGTCAAACCCGGAGCCAGTAGGTGAGGGAGGTCTTGGTGTTTTGTGCTTGGGTGGCCCCGAGTCCCTCGGGTGGGTCTGCGTAGTGTTGGCCCAGAGGGATCAAACGGATCTTCCACAGACGCTGGGAGTCATTCAGGGTGGGAAAGGCTATCAGGACTGTGTCCAGCCCCGACCCCAGCTGTCCCAGCCCAGACCCTGGCCCTGAGCTCCAGATCTCCCCGACTGGCAAACACACCCAGGGCTGGCGACTCAACCCCCTCCCTGGGCAGCCTCTGCCAGGGCCTGAGGGCCCTTCCCAGGGAGAGGTTTCTCCTCAGGGCCACCCTCCCCTCCCCTGGGGCAGCCTGAGGCCATTTCTTCTTGTTGCCTGTGAGCCCAGCTCTCCCCACCCTCCCTTCAGGCAGTTGTAGACAGCAGGAAGGCCTCCCTCCATCCAACCTCGTTCCTCCACCTGGAGAGCCATGGAGCAGCAGCTTCTCCAGCGGCAGAGCCATTTGCTTCCCCTCAGGGAGCCTCCAGCTATGTTTAAGTCCTGTGGTGACAAGGACCCCAAAGAAGAGGGGGTTCTCCCCCTGCTCCACACTAAAGAATCCTCTACTTCTACAGCTCTTTCCTCATCGTTGGTGCCGCAGATCCTCAGCACCACTGAGGGAAGGGTGCAGCATCACCTGCGTGGTGGTGAGTGAGGCTGACCAGGCCGTGTCCCCTCCTTCCTCAGTCCTGCCCTTCTCTCCTAGGGATGAGGTGAACAAAGCCTATCGGAAGCTGGCCGTGCTGCTCCACCCCGACAAGTGCGTGGCTCCCGGCAGCGAAGACGCCTTCAAAGCGGTGGTGAACGCCCGCACCGCCCTTCTCAAGAACATCAAGTAGGAGACGAAGCCACTCTCAACTGGAAGACCTTCCTCTTCTCCCCGTGGTTCTCTCTCCCTCCCCTCTTCCTCGTCACGCTTTCACCGCTGCTGTGGACACAGACTCACGGTCTGTGGGGGAGGGTGGGATCCAAGGCTGCTGCTCTGCTGGTGAGGAGAAGGGGCTTGGCTTGACGAAATCCCTTGGGATGCTCCAAGAGCGTCCTCCCCCCTTCTTCATTGAGCTGGTTGTGCTGAGGAGGGTCCCTCGGGCTAGGATTAAGGGTGTCCCTGTTGCTGCACGGGATGCCACCAGCTCCTGCCATCTCTAGGAGCTCCCTGCCGCTTGTCCATCGTCTCCTCATGCCACGCGTGTGGCCTCTGGGGCCGTGCGGGTAGCCCGGGCTCTTAAGGGAGAGCGGAAGGGACGGAGATCCCTTGAGAGGGCTCCTGCTTTTATCAGGAGCAGTTTTAATTCTTCGGAGGGGCAGGATCCTACGCTGGGACCAGAGCACAGGGTGCCCTCCCCTCGCCCCACCTGTGCCCCCTTCCTCTCTTTTCACCTGAACTCGGTGCAGTGTCCGTTGAGGCAGCTTTCCTGTGCTTCCCCTCCCCGAGACATCACAGACCCACGCTCGACATCCCGTTCCTTCTACCTCCTCCTCCCTCCTTGCCGTCAGGTGTTGAGGACCGTCCAGGCCGGTTTCATCCCTCTCTTGCTCCGCTCGTTGGGAAGAAGGAGAAGGAAACTGTCTGGCTCAGAAGCACCCCCAGAGGGGTTGACGTAACCGGGGGAAGACTTTGCTGCGGGAGGCTGGTGTCTCCAACAGCCCCGATTCCCCTCTCCCAGCTGCCGAATGAAGCTGGGCTGGGGAGCAGCAGGGTTATGGTCCCGTTCCGTGTGTCTGGAGTTCACTGGAAACGTCTCTGCGTCCTCCAGCAGAGGAAGCCGCTGACTCCTGGCTTCAAACCTCTGTGGTTTGGGGCTGTGCTGCGGTTGGTTTTCCATCGTGGAGGATCAGTCAGCCCTCTGTGGTTCAAAGGCCTCCGTGGTTGCAGCTCCTCAGGGGTTCTCCAGGTGTCTTGTGCCACCCGTTGCCCCTCTAGCCACCGGTCCTGGGGTTTCTCCTGGCTCTTTCCAGGTGACTGGAGACGGTTCCACCCTCACTGTCCCTCCAGAGAGGCTGCTTCTGTTGGTTTTATAAATTAAAGCCCCCATCGGAGCAGCAGGAGTCCTGAGCTCTGTCCTTCCTCCTTTAATGTTTGGTTGCCCCCTGGACCCCTTCCTCTCCTCCTGTACCAGGGTCTGGCGGTGAAGAGCTGCCCGCAAGAGTGGTGGTGACGGTGATGACGGAGATCATGACTCGCCGGGTAAGGGATGGGGAAGCTGGTGGGAGATACTGTGCTGGAGCCTGGATCTGGGCAGAGAACCGGGAGGGTGGCTCCACGCCCCCCCTAGCTTGTGACCTCCCTGCCAGCTGCACCAGCACCCTCCAGACCCAGCTCCCCTGAGTGAGGCTGTTGAGGCTCTCTGTCTCTGGCCTGGGGGGGTCATTCTCCTGCCTCCCACGGAGAGCAGGTAGTGCTACTCAAGTGTCCATCCCGCAAGGCAGGTACCAGGATCCCCAGCCCAGGCCAGCTGTGCTCCAGCCCCGCTGCAGCGAGCAGGGGCGTCCCGCGTTGCTCAGCCTGACCTGGGCTCGTGGCTCCAGGGATTCCGCTAGCCTGGACCCCTCAGGGTCACCCGTCCCCTTCTCAGAGGGAGCTTAAATCAACCCGGTTCAGACTAAACCCAGCACCCGGCCCCTGCCCCGCATCCCCCGGCACCGAGAGGGTTACGTGGGGAGGGGGAAGGCGGAGCCGCACCGGAGCTCACCGGGTCCCCGCCCCCGGCCCCGGGGAAGCCCTACCCGCTCCTTCATCGCCATCATCAGCAGCATCACCGTCCCCATCACCCACCGCCAGAGCCGCTGCCATGGTCCCGCACTCTCCGCCGCCCCCTCCTCGCTCCCGGATCGGCGGAGACCGGGGGGGCGGCGGCGGGACGGGGCGGCCCCAACCGTAGGGAGCGGGTTGGGTTGAGGAGGGGTGGTCCCGGAGGATGCTGCGGGCGACCAGAAGCGAATCTTGACGAGTCGCCGCTCCGCTCCTCCTTGCCGGAACCTTCTTCCCTCGCTGTTGGAACGAAGCATCGCGGCCAAAGGCAGCGACAAGAGGGCTGGGGTGGCATCGCCCCCCGAAACTGCGGGGAGACCATCGCAGCAGCTTCACACTCGAATCCCACCGGCACCCAGCGGCCGGCAGAGAGCCGGCAGAGAGCCGGCAGAGAGCCGGCAGAGAGCCGGCAGAGAGCCGGGAGAGCTGCCTCCGTCGGCTCCCACCGCTGCACCAGCGGGTTATTTATAATCCCCATCATCCGGGAGGAACCCACCGCGGGATCACGGCCGCAGGATAAGGAGAGAGGCCCAGTGACACGAGTGGGGATGCTGCGGGCGATGCCCACCCAGTGAGCGTCAGGGCGGGTGACTGGGGACGTTGCAGCGGGGCCGTGGTGGGGAGCAGGCGTCGGTCGCCACGATGCCCAGGAACAGGGCATTTTCAGAGCCCGAGTGCTCGGCCGAGTACTCAGCCGACTACTCGGTGAGCCTGCCGTCGGACCCAGAGCATGGTGTGGCACGGACCCACGAGGTGACGGTGCGCAGCTCAGGCCCCTGCCTCTGTCTGCCCCGCTTCATGCGCCTCACCTTCGCTCCCGAGTCGCTGGAGAACCTCTACCAGACCTATTTCCGCCGCCAACGCCACGAAACCCTCTTGGTGCTGGTGGTCTTCGCCGCCCTCTTCAACTGCTATGTCCTCGTCACGTGCGCCCCGGTCTACAGCACCGACAAGCTGGCCCCGGTGCTGGCGGCGGCCACCGGTTTGGTGGCCCACGTGTTGCTCTTCATCCTCTGCAAGTACAAGCTGCTGCCCGAGCGGGTGGCCCGTAGGTTCCTGCCCTACGTGCTCTGGGTCCTCATCTTGGCCCAGATCTTCTGCTACCTGGCGCTCAACTTCTCGCGCTCGCCCGAGGCCGGCGACACGGTGGGCTGGCAGGCGTTCTTCGTCTTCTCCTTCTTCATCACTCTGCCGCTGCGTTTGGCGCCCATCGTCCTCATCACCGCTGTCTCCTGCGGAGTCCACACGTTGGTGCTCGGGGTCACCGTCGCCCAGCAGCGACAGGACTCCCTGGATGAGGGGGTGTTGCTCAGACAGGTACGGGGTGCGCTTGGGGTCTCCGTGGCTTGGGGTGTCCACAGGTAACGGTTCTCCAGGGGTTCCTTCCCACCCCTGTGATCCTACGGTTTGGTGTCTCCGTGAGTTGTGCCGGGATCCGACCCCAGTTCCTACGCCCTGACCCTCCAGCCAGGTTTGATCGGGACCCAGGGTGCCGCTGGGGAGCATCATCCTCATCCCCCCTGGCTCCTGCGGTGTCCACGCGCCGGTGCTCGGGGTCACTGTTGCTCAGCAGCGACAGGACGGCCGTGGACGAGGGCACGCAGCCCAGACAGGCATGGGGTGGCTCTTGGGGGTCCCCGTGGGTGGTGGGGAGCAATAACTCATCCCCACGGTGTTCTCCAACCCCTACGATCCTACGATTGGGTGTCTCCTTGAGTCCCAGGGGGCTCCCACCCTGGTTCCTCTGCCCCGACCCTGCAGCTGAGTTTGATGCAGCCCCTGGTTGTGGTTTTACTGGGAGCCGGGGGCTCCCCAAACTGTCCCCAGGGAGCATCTCGGTGGGGTGCAGGGCTGTAGGGCTGGGTTTGCCCTTGGTGTGTGTGTGGAAGGGGGGGGAAACTGAGGCCCGGTGAACTCGCAGGGCTCCCTGTTTCCCCTCCCTGGTGCCAAATTCCCTTTGAGGAGCAAAAATGACTAAAAATGGCCCTTTTTCGCGGGCCGTGGCAGGGGACCAGCTGCTGGGACGGCAGACTGGGACCTTTCCCAGGACGGAGGAGCCAGGCAGCCGCCTGGCCCCGGTTTGGTCCCTGAGCGGTGCCCCAGCACAGCCGCCCCCGTGCAGAGCCTTTGGGGTGATTTTGTGCTGGAGAGGCAGCATCTCTGAACCCAAACCCAAAGGTCCCACCCGCAGCCGAGGAGGCGACGTGGGGGTCAGGCAGGGGGAGAGCGCTCCCAAAGCCCTTGTGTTTTCCATATTTCCTGGGAAATTCCAGCCTGGAGCAGCTAGGAGCTGGTTTTATCCCCTAAACCAGCGGGGTTGATGGTTTGGCCGAGTCCCCTTCCTCCCTCCCGAGTCTCCCCCACCTGTTGGGCTGAGGACTCCGGTCAAAGCTGAGCACTTGCGTGGCAGTGGGGAAAATCCCACCGGGAGCATCGGCTCTGCCCCGCTGGCGCTGTGGGATCAGTGGGAGCCGCGCTGGGAGTTTGAGGGGCTCCGAGCCAGGTCCCGGGAGACTTCAGCCTCAATAAGAAGGGAGAAGGGGGCTACCTCCTCA
>VZRI01013568.1:30610-48335 GCA_013397515.1 Upupa epops | reverse complement strand
TTCCTCAGACTTATTAACCCCAGCTCCATCAGCCACTCCTCACAAGGCTTGTTGTCTAGGCACTTCACCAGCTTCATTGTCCTCTTCTACACGTGCTCCAGCACCTCAATATCCCTCTTGTATTGAGGTGCCCAAAGCTGAACCCAGTACTGGAGATGAGACCTCACTAGTGCCCAGTACAGGGGGACAATCACCTGCTGGTCACACTAATTCTTATACAAGCCAGGATGCCCTTGGCCTTCTCAACCACCTGGACACTGCTAGCGCTTGTTCAGCTGGTTGTCAATCAGAATGCCTAGTTCCCTTTCTGCTAGATATGGCACTGTCAGCCCTATCCCAGCCAGTACAAGCAACCCTGGAAGTCATGTAGGAGGTGAGAGGCACACAGTGACATCAGGGACAGGCTGGGGTACACAGCAGCAAGGTTCAAGCAGAGCATGACTTGACGGGCTATCCAGGAATCACCTGGTCTTAACCCCGCGCTCTGTCCCAGTTCAGATGACCGCACAAGTGCCTTTCAGCCCTAGCACATGGCTGCCAAGTGAAGAAATCAAACACTACCTTCCTTTTCCAAAGGCTACTCAGTACCTCCAGCCCAGCTACAACTGTATGCCACTGACAGTCTGGCCATGGCAACAACCAGCTGCCTCAGGGCATTGCCATAACAACACAGGCCAGATGTCACCTCAGTGTCAACAGTGCAAACATAGGGCCAGCACCTCTAGCTGTGCCTGCTGTCATGACTACGATGAGTGTTTTCACTGAGCTTGGTTGGTTTTATTTCAGGTTTCTTATGCAAACACCGTTCCGCCCCTCGGGAGGTATGCTCAGTGTGTTTTTAGTGGCAGTTCCACACTTCAGGAACTCAGAACAAACTGCTGTGAGTGGACACATCGCATGGTTTTGAGAAACTAACTGTGGAGAAGCTCAGACCTTCTGATGTTTGGGAAAAGCAGCTGTCTCTGTGGAATGTCTTACCTGTGTGCTGCCAACAGTTTCAGGGGGCAGCATTCCTGCAGTGTTCCCAACAACACACAAAACGAGGTGTGCTAAGAGAAAAGCTGCTTCAGCAGAAGGCAACCCGGAGACCCAATGCCTGGTCAGACAGGCCACGGAGGCAGTTTCTGCCATTGGGTCTTTTATGAACAAAGGTGACAGCAGCAGTCCACTGCACATGAACAATATGATCATATGGTCTGGATCCTCCAAAGCTTCACTTACTTTTGATTTATTTCTCCACAAGTTCCACGTTAGAGGTAAAATGAGGTAAAAAATCAGCTTTTTCACAATACACAAGGGTGAGAGAGAGTTCCCCAGCAGGGAAGACACTTATACCGTACAGGATGAGCTGGGTGCAGAGTGGATCCCAATGGCTAAAAAGGAATCCTTTCTCTTGTCTTTTTCTGCAGTGTGTTTCTACTATTGAAGTTTCTTTGGTAAACATTTCTTCAGAAAAGCTTTCAGAAGAAACCGTGGCTTCCTTTACTTCAAGGCAAGCATGCCATGCCTTGACTCTATTTGCCTCCAAAAGGACTATCTGTCTAGAGAAAAGAAGCAACATTTATTTTTTCTGCTTTTCCAGAGAAAACAAGAAGTGTTTTGTCTGGTCTCTTTGCAGTGTGTGGATCAGACAACACGACCACTTCAACAGTGCTTGCATCCTACACAGGATCAGTGACCAGGGGTGGGGTGGACACTGACTGCCCTACAGTCACCACAAAGCAGAGCAGCTAGATCTCGCTGATGAAGTATATGCCTTGCTATAGATCTTCCTGGTGAAGCTGGCCTAAAACATACAGGGCTGAGAATCACAAGAGGGCACATTTTTGTCCCAGAAGAGGCTCTTCTGTGATCAACAAGACCTTCACAAAGGTCATTATGTTTCATCCAGGAAAGGAGTAAGAGCTTCCAGTTCTCCTGCATCTTTGCTCCCACTTAACCTAAACAGTGAAGGGCAAAAAAGTCCACTTAGAATCTCAGCAGAAAAACCCATTTGTTTAGCAAATGTTGTGAGAGAAGAAAGTAGTGACAATGGTGAGGGAGGAAAAGGTGAGGGAATATATTAATGAGCAGAGGCGAGGTGAGTGCAGGAAGATGAGTCACTGCATTTTGGGAATAAGAGAGCAAGTAATGAATGACTGGTGATGGTGGGGTGAGGAGACGAGCAATCTTCTGGGCAGAGACTCCAGAAGAGAGACAATTAACAACAAAGACCAGATTCCAGCAGGATCGGGAGGGAGCCCAGCCCCAGCTTCACTCCTCTCTCCCATCTGGATGCGCCTACTGCTTCCAGGCACTTTTTCACTCCTAGAGCACTCAGTAATGGGAGGAGAAGTAGTGAAGCAGCTGTATCTAAGCAAAGTATTTCAAGCCTCCCCAGCCCAGAAAAAAAGAGGTTAGGGACTCCCGGAAGAGCTGCAGGGCAGAGGGCTTAGAGAATAATCAGAGCATGGGAGTGTGGTTCTCTTGCTTTGACCCTTGCAGTCCTGAGAACCCAGTGTTCCTCTTGACTAGCACCTGGTTAGACTGGTTGGGTGGGAATTTTCCAAGTCAACACCCTGTTACTCAGGCTCTTTTGGGGTGAGTTACTATACTGGCTGGAAGGTAACATCACTTCTTCAAACTGAATGATCCTGTGAGGTTTTACTTGTGGCAGCAGTGTTCATTTTCTCTGTGCAACAAGGCTTTAGCACATCAGTTGCTGACTTTTCTGACAGCAAATAAATCACCTCACTTTTCCATGGAAGTTCAGTGTTTTGACGCGTAAGGCCTTGGAGGTTTTTTGTGGCTCTGTCTTGCCTTTGCTTTCTCCTTGTATTCTCACATGAATTCAGTGGCTCAAAGCTGCTTGCAAGCAACCTAAACCACAGTCATCTGGCCCAACATTTTCTGCACCATGGGCAAGCCCTAAACAAGCATATCCATGCACTTTCCTCAGGTGCCCAGGGTTAAGACGTATCACCTGCCACAGTCACACTCCCCTCTGTCCTGCCTTCCAGTTACCCAGAGCAGGCAGGTCTGCCTTGTCTGCTTTGCTCTGTCTCTGCTGTGTGCCTTGACCTAAGCACGAAAGGAGGAGTTTTCCACAGGCAGGCGCAAAACTAAAGCCTTGACAGTAAGTTATATAAGCTCTGCATTAAAGCACTTACATAAGATACATACAGCCTCCCGACAGAAAGGCAGCCAGCTGGGACTGCTGTTGTCTCTGCTGACCAGCTCGTGCCAGAACGAAGCAGAGCAAGGCCACTCCATTGCTGCTGCAGCAGAAGGAACTGGTACCTTGTCTGCTTGGAGGCTGAGGAACAGAAGGTACCTGGCTCAAATGGAAAAGAATGGCCTAGCTGCAGGCATAATGCTGATAAGCCCTATTGCTGGCAGCCTTGGAAGCAGCTTCTGTTTGGTTTTATTTCAATGGATTCCTACTAATGTGCAGAACAAATGAGACAAGTGATTCAGAAATGCTGATACGTACTGGTCAGCATAGACAGCAGTGTCAAACCATGTCAAAAGCTATTATTCCTGTAGCTGATATTGATGACAAATTATACTGTAATGTGCTGCATTTAACCAGTTTATACTCTTTTCACATGTAAAGAGGATAACTCAAAGCCAGAATGAAGCAGAGATAAGTGTTATAACAGCCTCAGATCATGCTGAGTGTTTGTTCTCCAAATCACAAGGCAAGATATTAATACCCTGTGTTCCCCCGACAAAAAAAGAGAGCTGCAAAACATGACCTGGTGCTGCCTTGGGATGGTGTGTAGAAGCAGGGCCCGGAAGCCCAGGTGCTCAGGATACACTCAAAGATGAAATTCCAGGTCAGAAGCTTGTTCTTACATAAACTGCTCACCCTAAGATGCATCTTTCTTTAGGCACTCACTGTGGAGTGCTTAGAGCTGGACATGGGATAACTGCACTGGACTACAGGAGTGTATGAGTCAATTAAGAGGCTGCTTCCCCCCCACCCTGCCACTAACTGAAAACAGCATGAGCTCTAGTAATGTTTTGCTGGATGTAATGTGAGTCAAAAGCCAGTGATGCTTTGCCAAGGCATCCTGAATGGAACATGCCTTTATACATCTTAGTGAATTAAATCCACTGGCAGCGCTGATTTGTTCTTGTGCATGTAGTGTGTTGTCATGTAATCTGTTTACATTTGCTAGTCTAGCATAAACTCATCAGGGTCCATGGTGTTTGTAGTTGAGAATTAATTGCTTATTACTTGCACATTTGAACTTTATAAAGTAGGCTACTTGTGCGCTGGAGAAAGCAAAACAACACAACAAGCTGACCTCATTGTTTTCAAATTAAGCATCAAAGTCTGAGGACCATAGTCTAGTGACCAACGTGAAAGGTCTGCTGCAGAAACCTTTGCCCCAGGCACCTGTCACCTTCTATTTGGTTCAAGCAGCTGAGTACTGCAGAGCTACTGAGTTATTCTCCTTTCCTTCTTACCATAGTCCCTGGGATGCTCCTGTTTCTTCAAAAAAGGGCCCCATATGTGGTGGCTGTTTGGCAAGCTGCTGCTGTTTTCATGTAAGAGGCAAAATTAATTCTTGAACTTGTTTGTAGCAACTGCCTGAACATGCCAGGACTCTGCACTACACCCTTCCTGTGCAATTCCACATGGACCAGGTCTTATATTATTCAGTGCTACATTATCCATGCAGATCCTTTGCTTTAATATAAAACTCTGTTTGGAACACTGTATTTCATCAGCTTGCAACTCTTCACTGATGGTAGGGATACCTTTTGCAAGGAGTGTGTGAGCATAGAAAAAGGTGGGGACAATCCTGATGAGAAAAGAGACTGGCTGTTGCGGGGGTAGAGGCTATACCTTTGTGACTCCAGCTAGGTAGGTAAGGCTAACGTGATTAATCCCTAGGTGATGTAAAGAGATTGACAGCACTGCTCTGTCAAAATGCAACTGACTGCCAGAGAGAAAAGGGTTGCTGGCTCCATTCTAGACAAACACCACAAAATGCAGCACTCTTGTTCCCCAATGAATTCAGTCTCCAATGAACTGGAGAAATTAGCTTATTCTCATGGTGTTTGGGCAGGACTGAGGAGCAAACCAGTTGCCATGAAGTTTTATAAATGCTTTTTAAAAGGCATCATAGATACATAATAGTTCCTTCAGATGACACCATACCTGGAGCTGACGTGCTCACAAGCACCTTCAGAGACTCAGGTGGAGCCTCAGGGAGTGCTGGGACACCTGGTCCTTCACAGGACAAAAACACAGGAACAATAACACACACCTTGTGGCAAGCAGGGAAGGAGGGAAGAAGACAAGACCTATTGCATCCTACACAGCCCCCACCTCTCTATTTGGAAAACCCTCCTTGACAGGAGCAAACTCATTGTGCCCAATGCAATTCCTGGCTGTTTCACTGTAGGTGGAGACCACTTATGTTCATGTATGTAAGATTGGCAACTGCCTTAGTGCTGCAAGTGCCTGCATCTGACAGTTAGATACCTTAATTTGCAAAAGATAATCCCTTCTGGCCGATCTCAAAGGGACTGTGCTTGTGCCCAAACTCTTTCCAGTCTCAGGTTATTCTGGTCCTTTCTGTGTAACTGAGGAGACCACAAAACTCTCTGACAGTTGGGCTCTCAGGGAAAGGCCTTTTCTACCATCCTGTGAGCAATTTCCATTTTGTCTTTTGCACTAGATATGTGCTCCCCCGCACGCCTGATTCAAGGCCAAGCCCCAGTCCCATCAGTAGGTATTCTACCAGCTTGCTTTGAGGCAAAAGCAGTTGAACGTCAGCAACATCTGACGTTCTCAGATGCTACAGTTTGAATTTGAATCTTAGCCTGAGTGCTAGCCTGAGTTACTATGGCAACTTGTGACCAACAGCTTGGGATTCTAAACTGAGTAAGTGCTTCTACAAACCTGTATGACTAGTTTGGAGCTTCCTGTTTCTTGACAGGGAGTCAGTCTTGTCTAATCTTTGTTCAGAGAAGAAGCAAATGCCACTGCAGCTGGGCACAGCAGCCATCTTTCCCTTTGGAATGAGCTGAATGGAGAGAGAGTGAGTTTGGAACCTCAGAGTTCAGCAGACAGAAAGTTCACCTGTAATCCATTGTTTGCTGAAATGAATGAACAAAGTCCCATCTGTGGTTAATTTCATCTTGGACCTCATCAACATGATCAACTGATGACATTGGGCCAGAGTAACACTTGGAAGTGAGAGCTGCGAACTGTGGTTGGCATGTGGATGATTCCCTATCTTTTTTTCTATGAGAAACTACAAATGTCCACATTCTCATGGGGCAGTGTGGAGAAAAATACTCTCCTGGCTTGCTTTCCCAGAGGCAAGCAACCTTGAGAGAAAGACAGGTTGTCTGCTTCAGAGGGTAGTTGTTGAAGCAGCACCACAGTATAAAAGGCAGGCAGCTTGTAGAGACCCCTGGGGAGAGAGAGATGCACTGACTCTGTCTGTACAACTGGTCTTCTCCCTCTCTGCAGCCAGGCTGCTGCAGACAATGGACCTAACATAGCTAATGACTTGGACTGTAAGTGCAGTGGGTATTTTCTATGACAGATTTGGGTTGGTTTTCCTTTTGTTATGGACTTTCTCACTACCTCTGGGTTTTCTGTTGGGGTATTTTTGGTCAGAGGTGTTCTCCTTTATGGTGATGGGTTATGAAACCTTATCCTTACACTGTGTAAGTCTGCTTTCTGCTCATGGATGTGCTCCTTGGACTGTGTTACAGATTTTTCAGAACACACTTCCACGTGAAGCATTTGTAGCTTAAACAGTCTTTACGTGATCTGTGGTGAACGGAGCACAAATCTGACTTGCGCTTGTCTCTAGTTTCTGTCACTGGTTTTGCTCCACTCTTTTTTATAATGCTTTCAAGAAGTTTTATGTAATTTAATTTAATCAAACTGTAGTATTATCCACCCTATTAATTTCCAGTTCATAAGAAAAGTTAATCTAAGGTATGAGCAGGATTATCACCATTGATTTTTAGCAGTTTATGAAATATCACTTTGACTTGCCAGCAATACCATCTTCCTGTCTTATCTCAAGTGATAGGCAGCATTTACAGCACGCTCAGAGTGTGTTTTATAAGCACCGAGCAGGATGTAATTAAGCCAAGAATTACACTTATGATCTGGAAAGTCTGCCCTGTAAAGAACTGGTTTCTGTAATTTTGTTGTGGTAGTCTTACATTGAAGTCCCTCTTTGGTTTACAAAGGTTCCTCTCCATATGCACTGAGGTGAATTCTCTTGAGAGTTTTCTTCCAGTGGTAAAGTCATAGGAACAGACTAGAAATTACTAACTGGTTATACCTTTGGCATCCTTGCCATCTTCTCAAAACACTGTGGACTGAAACTGTGATCACACAAAATCCTTGAGCTTTGTACTAGGGGTTACATGTTCAGATAAGTGCTTTCCCTTTCTGTCTAAAAAACCCCCAAAGCTTACAAAGACAGAAACTCGAGGCCTCTTCACTTCTTCAAGTTTTCAGGATTCTGATTGAATGCCCATCAGAACATCTGACTTCTGGCTGTATATCACAGTGCTCCTGCTCCTGGTGTCACTTCTCACCAGCACACACAAGGGCAGCTATTCAGCCTATTACCTGTTCTGTTTGAAAAGCTGAGTAGAACCTTTCAGTCTAATCTGTGTGTTTTCTGAAGGAAAGTTTAAAATTTGGGGTTTAAAAGTTTAAAAGAAAAGTGGCTGACCACCCACTACCTCCCCTCTTCTCCCCAGTCAGTGACTTCTACCTTCTTCACTCGTCTGCATCTTGGCCAAGCTGGGAGCTGTGTTGCTGCCTCTGAGAGGGAATGTTATCACTGCTGAGAAGGTTATCGCTCCTCAAAGTGAAGAAAATTTATGGCAAGTGGGAAGATTTGCCTGGACCTGGAGAGACTCTAAGAATTCCAAAGCTTGAAGATTTATGAGGATCAAGACTGAAGTCAGTGGGCCAGAAGTAAGACTTGTATGCAAATGGACACTCTGAACCTTTTAAATCTCAGTTAGTGTAAGAGCATGTGACAAAACTCTGTGTGTCTGTGGTTAAGTCTTGTGGGGTTGCTTTTCTCTGCTATGTGGGGGGGGAGTGAATGAAAATGTCTTGAGGCCTTTCTTCTCCAAGTGAGTCAGTTTTTTCACTGCCTGAAGGTTTGTCAGTGGGTTTGCTAAACCCTTCCTTTGTGTCTGATGCTTTAGATGGGAGCTCTTGGTTAAAAGATAGTTGGGGTCTCTGACTCACGACATTGGTAGTGACCCAGGTGGGATGCATGGGGATCTAGAAAAGGATCCACAACACTACACTCCTGAACCCTTAAACTGGCTACCTGCCTTGTGCTGAGATCATGGTGAAGGAGAGATCTGTAACACCAAAAGGATCAGGCACTGATTACCCAAAATAGGGATCAGTCCTGCTTCTTAGCATTTTTAGCTCACTCTGCAGCTCTGCCTAACCTGAACAGTCCTCCATCAGGAACTGCTGAAAAAGCAGGAGCCAAAATGGTAACGAAGAGCAACCACCACAAGTGGCTTTCTCCTGCTATTGTGTCAGAAAACTGCTTGCTTACCTGAAGTCTGCAGCACAGTGCCAAAACCAGAGAATGAAGCCTCAGACTGTCTCTTCAGGGTCACTCTCACTTTGCTCAAGGTATTTTTAATGCAATTGCAAACTTAAGAAGTTCCCTGTTAGCCAACAGAAAAACACTCACTTAGAGCCAGGTGCTGTACCAACAAGCTCAAAAGGTGTTCTCTGAAGTAGTGACCCAATGCAACCACAACGGCCAAACAGAAATAGCACTGGAAGAAATTATTTCAAAATAAACCATCAAGAACAGGGGTGGAGGTAGAAGAGACAAATCCACTGAGTATCTTACTGCACACAAGCATTCCCTACTGCCCTGTCCTCATGACCACTAGAAGCTAAAGCAAGCTACAGAGTGTGGCTCTTACTGAAGCTGCTGGTATGAGAAGTAAGAAGGACATCATGAATGTGAATGGGAGTGGGAGGTGGTAGAAATGCCTGTGAAACTTGTAGAAAAATAAGTCATCCTTGTGAGGTGAGAAATGGCAGCTTGCTTTATCCATGGTTTCCTTGGCAATGCCATTGCAAACTCAGGTGGGGAGTTGGTTTCAAACTTTCACAGTGGGAAATTGCCCTTCTATAAATGGTTCACATCTCCCATACTTCTCTAGAGAGAAGAAAGCACAGGGAAAAAAAACCCTTGAGCAACCATGCTTTCCTAGTGATTTGGCTTATTACAGAAAAATCTGGCCATCAGTCTTCCTGCTTCCTTCAGCAGCTCCAGGCCCCACAGCATTCTCCCCGCCTTCCCTCCCCACACCTCTAAAGAGCAGGTCCAGCCTTTCTGTGCTTCCACAAGTCTAGTGTGTGAGGCCTCTGTCATCAAGGCACTTCATCCTCTCCTCTGGAGAATGGAGTTGAGCCTAGCAGATGACACCACATCCCCTGAAAGCTCTGAAGGTGTCTCTCAGCCCTCAGTGGAACAGCACTCATAGTTGCAGTGCTGAATTTGCAGCGCTGGGCAGTGCCACACACCAGTGGGAGGGAGAGAGCCTGCTGTCAGGCCGCTCTGCTCCAGCAAATCCCCAGGGTAGCAATGGTGTAGCCTGCAGCCCTGGTTTCATCCAGGAACGCAGTCTTGCCCCTTCTATTACAACACAGCAACCTCTGCTGAGGGAGAGCAGGCAGAAGAACCGTGGTCCTTTCCAGTATCGGTCCGGTTTCTATTTCCCCTGATCCTAATCTAATAAAGTCACAAAGAAAGCAGACAGCTTCTGTGCAAAGACTGGCAAGTTTTAAGGTGGTGCAAAGCAGAGCACAAGGTCTGCTTTGCTGCTCTGCTGGGGCAGGGGCACTGACCGCACAGTATGTAGTGACTCCTCAATATTTGCCTAGGCATTGACCATAACTGGCCACGCTGCTTTGTGCCAGACCAGGATCTGCAGGACCACCTTGCTGCCTGGATTCAAAGGAGTAAGGCAAGGGAGTTGGAGCAAGGGAAGCCTCATGTGGCCAGACTGCATTACAGAGACTTACAAGCAAAAAGCTTGCAAATGGGGTGGCAGTTCAGACAAAGTTAATGACTGAGATAACCCCCCTGTAGACCAGTTGAGGTGTTTTTTCAGCAGTCTGTAAGAGAGAGGCTGAAAGCATCAAGCTTGCACTGCATCCTCCTGCCTTTTTCTCTTCCAGCCTCACTCCTCGTGAGGTTACACCACGACTCGTGGGAGCTTCAGCGGGTCCCTGTCGCTGGGAGGCTGCAAGAGAACTTGCTTGGGTTGGTGTAACTGTGCCTGGGCAAGACGGGCAGCACCTGCCTTGCCGTGTAGCCGCCCCTCTGTGGTCTCGCTAGGTGGAGCTGCTGGAGCGAGCATCGCGCTACCGATCTGTCTAGAGCGGGGACCGCCTCCGACACTGCCCGCCCCCCCCAGGGAACGGCATGGAGCGAGCCCTCGGGGAACCGCCTGGAGCTCCACGGGAGACGTCTGTGGCTCTCTGGGGGACGCCGTGTCCCAGCCCTGCACAGCGCTGTACTCCTCTACGTGTTGTTTCACTGAAACGAAGATCTTTTCTTAAACAATCACTTGTGCTCAGTAGTTTTCTCTGTCGTTCAGTTTGAACCTGCTGATGAGTGCAGCCTTGCCAGCCTTTGATGTGATGGCAAACGCTGAAATACGATTTTGTAACAACCATAAAAATATGCACATAATGATAGCTCCTGCTGCCACGTTCTCTCTCCCATCCCTATTTAAATTATCAATGAAACGATTTCCAGCTTCCTGACACTGGGCTACCCCATGCCAACAATTTCTAAGCAAAGTTCTCTCCCCTGATTTCCATGGGGGGCTGTTTGAAGATCAATAGACAGCAGTGTCCTACCATACAGATTTGTCTCACAGGGTGAAACTACATCAAAGATCCTGCTATGGCAGCTACGTTTTCATACATTTTTGCTACTAATGCAAAACCAAAGTAAAGCCAGACATCAATTTTAGGCTTACAGTGTACCTGCTTATCTACATTGAGAAACTGCTCACATGAATGCCATGACAGTGCCTGGACACATACCTGTAGTGATGTAGCAGTGGTGGAGTGTTGTGTGGGTCCTTATCTGGATCTCCACTTGTCCCATCTGGGTAGCCACTAAAGTTGTGGGTCAGAGACCTCAACCATATTTCAACCAAGAGCTCCCATCTAAAGCATCAGATGCAAAGACAGGGTTTAGCAAACCCTCTGGTGAATCTTCAGGCAGTGAAACAACTGACTCAATTTGGACAAGAAAGGCCTCAAGACATTTTAATTCACTCCCCCCACCACACACCACAGAATAATACTCCACAAGATATAGACACAGAGAGGTTTGTCACAGTGCTCTTATACTGTACTGAGATAAATGTCCGAAACATCTTGATTGTAACTTCTCTCTCAAATCACCGAAGTTGTGTGACTGCAGTCTCAATCCTCAGGTATCTTCAGGGTTCAGAATTGTCACAGTCTTTCCAAGTCCAAGTGATCTTCCCGCTCACCATAGATTTTCTTCAACTTGAGGAACACTAACATTTTCAGGAGTGATAACATTTTCTCTCAGTGGCAGCAACATAGCTCCAAACAGTCCAAGATAACAAAAACCTATGAAGACACAAATCACTGCAGTGAGAAGAGTGGGTTGGGAGGGTGGGGGGTGAGAGGTGGGGAGGTAGAGGCAGACAATTTTCAACTCTTTACACTCAAACTTTCAAATCTTCTGCAGAAAACACACAAGTCAAACTTACAGGTTCTACTCAGCTTTTAAAGCATAACAGTACAGGATCTGTTTAAGCTATGGAAACACTCACTGCCTTGCATGTGCTTGGGTGGTTTGACCAGTGCTAGGGAAAGATGGGGAAACTCCTCCTGCTTGGTCTATATTCATACTTTTATCCATAGTTCATAGGCACATACACTACACAGTGGGAAATTTGGAAAGAATGGAAAGAAAAAGGAAGGTAATTTTGGGAGGCTGGCTTCTTCCCAGCCCTGAGGCAAAGAACAATGAGAGGTAGTCACTGCTTTTCCATAAATGGCCTACGACATGTCCATTTTGTCATGACTGTTACAAGCTGGCTTATAAAATACTTTGCTTGTCTATATTTAATCACCCACACCCATCCTGCCCTCATAGGGCTCCCCAAGCCCACCTAGAGATGGAGCAGCCCACTCCGAAGCAATCGTGGCGAAGAAGAAGGTGGGTAGAGGCAGCAGCTGTCCCGGCTGCTACTGCTTTCATCTCTAGTGGAAAGAAGATCCATCTCTACTGGACTGCAGTCCTTCACAGACATGTGTCAAGAAAGAAATACCTTGTGTGAGCACCATACCACATCATGGGCACATAGGAATAGATAAATGTGACAACGCTGAGAAAACTGTTGTGCACTAAGTTAGGATAAACAGAGACCTGCCAATCAGCCCTACAGCTATAGTGAGCAGGGCTGCAGGGCCAGGATGCCAGCAGAGCACTGGGTACACCTGCAGCCAGCCTCTGTGCCCGTACTGAGCAGCTAAATATCACTCCCACTCTGCAGCATAACAGTGGGAGCAGTGGGCAGTCTCTGGAGACATAAACTGGAGGAACTTCAGGTGAGGCTTGTACTACCTAGAGGGAAGCTTGCAGTAAAGGCAGCATCTGAGAAGGACATGAGCCTGGGGTTAGGAGAGGGGTTCGGAGCAGGACTGCACTAATGTTGTCTGGTGAACCTGTGGGGTCCCAGACAGACGAACGTTGCACCTGTAATCCTCTGCTCCTGGCTTTCTCCCAGCAGGGGTCAGGCTGGACCAAGGAACACTAATCAAAAGAGAAAGCAACTGCACTGCTTCGGCATCATGTATTTTCAACGCCCTAGAAAGGAAAAGACCGTTTTGCCTTACTGAGGATATGGAAAGCACTTGAATATGTCACTTAAGAAAAGCAAAAGGAACATGAGATAGCAATAGCAGTGACTGTAATCAGCAGACCACAAACCCTCCCTGTCATTGCAGCTGTTTTCAAAAGACAGTGTGCAGGTCCTGTTTCCACTTAGTCTCAGAACAGTTGCAGGCTCCATTACCAGTTATTCTGGACACACTTCAGTGTGAAAATACACAGGGATTCGGCTACAGTGTGAAGATCACATGAGTGTGTCCTCAGGAGTGACTGAAAGCAGAGCTCACGGCATCCACCACTGGCTAGAAAAGGGATGTTGTTACCCTCAGAATCCATTCTTGCATAGTTAGGCCGAATAGGTAACACAGAGAGGGGTCATTCCCAGGCTGATTTCTCCAGCACAACCCGCAGGTACACTTGGCAGCATTTCATGGCCCTTGACAACCTGAAGAGCAAACCAGTTAGTTCAATTTGGGCACGCAGTGGTACCTCTGTCTTTGACTGTGACCAGGGGTCTGAGAGCAGACACTCTGGAGCAAGAATGCTAAAAGGCAGGTGAGATGCATGCAAAGGCCTGGCTCCTGAAAAACATTATGTTCAGCTTTGCCTCAGTTTGTCACCTAGCACAAGAGGACACAGAGGACGTCGTTTCATGGGTGGAATTTGAATGATAACTTTATTGTATTTTAGTATTATTGGCGTGAGATTTTGTAGTCTTACAAGAAATTTCCGTTTCCATATCCCCATTAAATGTCTGATTAATTTTCTTGGCTCGCGGTAATGCCTCAAAGCTACATCATCTAAGAATCAGTGCTCTGCATTAGATAAATATAAGACCGAATGTGATTAACCTATTAACTATTTTTAATTAGCTTTTACTGTTCTTCAGATATTCCGTGTTTTTGAGGAAGCAGAAAGATAATGAGAGTGCACTGGTAGTATAGAGCTGTACAGAAGTAGCATATGGACAGAGATTATTCATCATCATTGGCAGGAGCTTTGCTGTAGGAAATCTTGCAAAAACATCACAATTTTCCTGCTGGAACAAATGCCATAATGGACACATTTGTGCCGTGAATTATGGACAAGATAGAAAAATTTTAAATCTTCATAACGTTTTTATGGGCTGTTTTCCTTTTTGCCAATCAGATCTTGATTAAGAGATGGAATTAGCATCCAGAAGAACATTAGGCTTTCCTGGCTCAGTTCCTTTCCACCACACAGGGCAGACAACAAATGATTCAGTGGTTTTAAAGTGCTGTTACAACAAAAAAGGTGTCTAATAACCTACCCAGCACTATAAGAAAGTAAACAATTGCTTGTTTGTAATGAGGATCATGCAGTAATGGCAAATATTTAATAAATAGAGTGATTACAAGATTTAGTTCAGACAGACACCTCTCCTAGTCTCGATGAATTCACTGGACAAAAGCTAGGCAAGGTACGGTTCCTGGCATCAGTCCCTGATGCTGGAATGTTGAAAGACCCTTGGGCAGGGCAGACCTATCCCTATCTTGGAGGCACCGCTGTGGCAAAGCTGCAGTTTTGGTTCCTCTCTCATTAGCTTGAAGAATATCTGACCCTGTTATGCCAAAGCACCTTGAAACTTTCAATTTGAGAAGTCTCCTTGTGCTGTTTTCTGGTTTTGTTTTCGTTTTGGTTTGGTTTTGGTTTTGATTTCAGGTATGCTAAGGTCTTTCCAGCAAATGCGAATTTCAGAGGTGCAGCTGCTCCAGCACTTCCTGCACCTCAAACGAGCAAACTAACTACAGCTTTTTCCTATAAGGATCATTCTGTGCACTTCTTAATTTCTATCTCTTCCCCTCTGCTCTGTGTGACCAGGGTCTCCATCATACCTCTTGCCCTTCCCCGGCCCGCCGCCTCCACAAGCCTTCGGTCCCTCGCTGCCCCCCGGCACTCCGGCGGTCCCTTCCCTAGCGCCAGTGGGAAGCTGCAGGGCTTTGCCTTCCCCCACTTCTCCTGCAGACCCTGTCGCTCTGCAGCTGACTCGCATTTTGATCAATTTGATTCGGTAGTTGTTTGTACTGCAACAAGACGGCGAAACCTAGTGATGAGACCCGAGGAAGCTGGTGAAACGCAGCCGGGGGTTCGGGAGCAGCCCTCGGGCGCAGCGGGGCCGCTCAGCACCGCCTGTGCTCAAGGGCTGTTCGGGCTGCGGGTTGCTCACCCTCTCAGGGAAGTTTGGCACTGCAGAGGGTTTTGTAGCCTCGGCTACTCCCGGTGCCCCCCAGACAGAGCTTGGCCCCCTCTGCCGTCGGAGCCCCTTCGCCCGTGCTTCCCGAAGAAAACCAGGATCCGCGTAGGGCAAAGGAACTAAACATCCGCGCCGTCACTTGTTTCTGTGTGAGTCATTAAAGAAAAAGAGAAGAGGTGACTCTGGCCACTGCTTTGAAATTCAAACTGTTTCTCGGCCACGGGGAAGCCCTACTGGTGCCATTTCACCTGCGCGGGGTTTTGCGGGAAGAGGCTGCACGATACATTCCCCAGCAAACGCTTCTTGTGGAAGATGCCCGCTGCTCCCATGCAGGGAAGGGAGGATGGAGAAGCGGTTTGTGCCAGAGGATTTGCTCAATTTCTCTGTTCCTAGAGAACAACCCCCTAGGGGCTGGCGGGGAACCCCCTCTATGGTCGAAGAGACAGCGTGGAGAGTATGACTGCCGATGCCTTTGCGGCCGGGGGCCGGGCGTGGGGTCTGAGTCCCGCCGGCTGCCCGCAGCACTGCGAGCCCTGCCGCAGCCCCTGCTGGGCATGGGTCAGCAGAAGCGGGGGTCGGGAATCTGGGCCTGTCCTTCCAGTACCGCCAGCGCGGAGTTGGAGTCGTTTGTCGCTGCCGGTGGCCTCCTCTGGGGAACTCCGAGGAGATAGGCAGCGTATCTGGGGCGGCGAGGGTAGTGCCTGCCCCCCACCCTGGCTACACTGGTCCCAGCACAGTCCCCTCCGCAGGTGATCCCTGGACACTGGCCACAGAGCGGGGCTACTCCCCACCTGCCTCTGGGCTTTCAAAGCCGGTTTAATGTTTCTCTCCCCAATTAAAATGCAAATCGGTCCCTGGAAGAGCAGTCACCCGTCACCGCCTCCCTCCCCCCCAACCGAGCGCCACGGCCGCTGCCCGAGCTCTAGCTCCTGCTTGTCGCGGGGCGGCGGGGCCGGCGGGGCAGCGGACGAGCTCTCGCTGGCTCCACTGACACTGGAAGGGAAGGAGCTTTTTGGTTTTACTTTTAGCGTATTTGAGAAAATAATAATAAGCGAACCCGGAGACTTAAACGCGAGTATCTCGAAGGTGCAGTTTGTATGGGTTTGAGAAGTCCACGGCGAGACGAGACCCGTCTCCGGGAGTGTTTTTCTCACGGCTTTGTAATTGAAATTAAACAATTCCGAAAAAAAGGGGGAGGGGGATTTAGAACAATCTGCTTCCGCTTTATCTCAGATCCGTAATTGCAGCAACAAAAGTAAAATCAAACAAAGATACAAAAAAACGCAACAAAACACAGATAAACAAAAAAACCCCAGCAAAACAGGCAGATACACAACCCCCACCCCCCAAAAACCCCAACCCATAAATTAAAAAAGAAACAAACAAAAAAAAATCCAAACCGAAAAAAATCCACTTCCCACTCCAGAGATTTTTTTCCCATGCTCAGGGGATAGTATTACCCACAGACAAGGGCACCCGGGCACAGACAGTACAAGGCAAAAACTGCTGAGAGTTACTCTGCAATGTTCTTCTCTTCTTTAGGAGACACTGGGGGATTTTGTTCCCTGCTAGCCCAAGCCTGGGGACAGGGGGACAAGTGTCGAGAAGGGCCTGGACTGGAGGTTGTGCATAGACCATTCCCGCGGGTCCCGAAGCGATCGGGGAAGGATGGGCACGGGGCAAGCTCCACTCTCCTGCGTCGATCCCGGGATAAGTAGACAGACGGAGGGAGAGAGAGAGAGAGAAAGAAGAATGAAGAAAAAAAGAAAAGAAAAGAAAAGAAAAGAAAAGAAAAGAAAAGAAAAGAAAAGAAAAGAAAAGAAAAGAAAAGAAAAGAAAAGAAAAGAAAAGAAAAGAAAAGAAAAGAAAAGAAAAGAAAAGAAAAGAAAAGAAAAGAAAAGAAAAGAAAAGAAAAGAAAAGAAAAGAAAAGAAAAGAAAAGAAAAGAAAAGAAAAGAAAAGGCAAAAAAGTGAGAAAAGAATGAAGAAAAAGAAAAATAAGTGGAGAAAGAGAGAGAAGGGAAAAGAGAAGGAAAAAGAGAAGGAAAGAGAGAAAGAAATAAAGGAGATAGAGAAGGAAAGACAAAGACAGAAGTAATTGAAAGAAAAAGAACGAGAGAAAGAGAAATGAAAAAGAAGGAAGAAAGAGGCGAGAAAAGAAGAAAGAAAGAAGAAGAAAGAAGAAAGAAGAAAGAAGAAAGAAGAAAGAAGAAAGAAGAAAGAAGAAAGAAGAAAGAAGAAAGAAGGAAGAAGAAAGAAGAAAGAAGAAAAAAAAGAAAAAGAAAAAGAAAAATGAAAAAGAAAAACCCTGGCGGGAAAGGGAAAAGGAAAAAGCAAACGGAAAAGTAAAACAATGGGCTAAAAAAAAGGAGAGAAAAAAGGAAAGGTCAAGGAAAAGAAAAAGAAAAGGAAAAAAGAGAAAAGGGAGAGAAAAATGGGGAAAGAAAAGAGGGAGGAAAATGGAGAGGAAAAAGGAAAGAGGAAAGGAAAGGGAAAAGTGACAGAAGAAGGCGAAGTAAAAGGAGAGAAGCGTGAAGAGGGGAACACAGCAGCTAGGGCGAAGAGATCGGCCGAAGTTGGTGACGGGGCGGGTGCGG
>VZRI01013568.1:4535-29897 GCA_013397515.1 Upupa epops | reverse complement strand
CTACCCCAAGCCACTGGCCGAGCTGCCCGGCCGGCCGCCCATCTTCTGGCCAGGAGTGATGCAGACCCCACCCTGGAGGGACGCCCGCCTAGCCTGCGCCCCCCGTGAGTACCCAGCGTCGCGGGGCAACGCGGGGAGAGGGATGGGGGAGCTCCTTTCGGGTGCGGAATAGAACCCCCTAAGCCCTGGCACTGCGGCTAGAGCTTCCCGGGTGGGCACACCGCACCCCCGAGCCCAGCCATGGCCGAGGCGGGTGCGTCTGCCTCGCTTTCTTTTCTTTTTTCGTTTGTTAAGTTTGCGTGCCTTCCTCCCCTTCGGTTGGCGGAACTCTGTAAGATGTCGGTTACTGCCGGCCAAAGGAGCAGCCCTCCTGGGAGACGGCGGCAGCGCTAACTCCCGCGTTTACCGTCCCCATCGGGGACTTTCGGGGCCAGGGCTGGTTTTAGGCTCCAACACAAACTTTGCCTGCGCGGGACGTTCCCTTACTGCCTGTTTGCCTCGGCTGCAGGTTTTCTAGCAAACGACACCGTTTGCCCTTCCCGATTTCGTTCATTAAACGACAAATAACGAGGGCAGCCGGTTGGATGGAGCCGGCGCGTTGGCCAAGTCCAAGCAGCGGTTTTATTAGAACCTGCCGACAGCCGGGACAGCTCGAGAACGAACCGCTTTCCCTAACCCTCAGATTAACGTGTCTGTCCGTGCCTTCCCTTTCTCTACCCCTCACCCCCCCTCCCCGCCAGATCAAGGCTCAATTTTGCTGGATAAGGACGGAAAGAGAAAACATACCAGACCCACTTTTTCTGGCCAGCAGATTTTCGCCCTGGAAAAGACTTTCGAGCAGACGAAATACCTGGCTGGCCCGGAGCGAGCCCGGCTGGCCTATTCGCTGGGGATGACGGAGAGCCAAGTCAAGGTGAGAGCAGCAGCCCCCGCACGGAACGGTGCAGGGCTGCTGGAGTGCAAAGCACCCACCGCGGGCCGGTGAACAAAAGGGGTCCCACTATGGTCACTGGGTCTGCCTCAGGCGGCTGGAGATGCTGTGGGACGGGCAGCCAAGGCAGCTATCAGCCATTCGCCTAACCGGTGGGACTAGGCAGAGCGTTTTAAAGCGTATTGAGAAACCCACTAAACCAACAACAATAAAACTCCCACAACCATACCAACAAACCCCCAAAAACAAGAGCCCTGGGCCGTGGGGTAGGGATTGTCCCACTCCAAATTCTCCATCTCAGTTAAACTCTGAGCGAAGTGGGGGTCTGAGTAGTTGGGGAGTGGGCTGAGCCTGCCGGGGCAGGCATCTGCTGCGCCGCGGGATCAGAGACATGAGGTGCGACATGAGGAACCCCTTGGGGTGCTCCTACTTTTAGACTGACCTAGAGACTCTCCTTTGTGACTGCAAATATGTCCCAACGGTTGCGAATAAATTATTGCAGCCTCTACAATGAAAATCTCCCCCTCCTCTGGCAGCACCCTGACATAGAATAAATGCATCTGGTGAGGAGGAGTGTCTGGGGAAGTATTCACCCTAAAATGTGTCGTGTTTTTCACCCCAGCCCGAGCAGGAGGGTGTGGGATGCCCCAAGCCCACCGAGGGCTCCGGGGTGAGGAATGAGGAGCTAGGGGTGGCTGTTCACCCTTGCAGGACGGGACCCGCGGGGGACGGGTGGCTCTGAGTACGGGGAGCGCTGTGCAGCGGGGCTTGGCTACTTTTCATTGTCTGGTGGCTGCGAAGCGGGAACCGCTACCTCACACCGGGCTTGGGGAGGTGCTGCTCAGCTAGGTGGGGGAGGCCTTGAGGTGCCTGCCGGTGGTGCTGACAGTATCGGCGGGGGCAGGTTTGGTTCCAGAACCGACGGACCAAGTGGCGGAAGAAACACGCGGCGGAGATGGCGACAGCCAAGAAGAAGCAGGACTCAGAGACGGAGCGGCTGAAGGGAGCCTCAGAGAACGAGGAGGAGGACGACGACTACAACAAGCCCCTGGACCCCAACTCGGACGACGAGAAGATTAACCAGTTACTAAAGAAACACAAGCCAGGGGGCGGCGGGCTGCTGCTGCACCCCCCCGAGGGGGAGGCCTCTGCTTAGCCTGCCCCGCCCGTCGCCGTGTTCGGAGATGTACAGATCTATTTTTCTAGACTCTACGCGCCCGGAAGAAGGAGGAGAAGAAGCCGGAGAGGGAGCACAGAGGACTGCGGAGCCATCCCCCGGCACTGAGTGTTGTTATTGTAGGGTCGCGGTCGGCGGGGAGCGGCGTGGTCTGCCCTGGGCCTGATCCGACAGCTGGCTCTGCAGCGGCCGCCCGTTACCGTCTCATTGTAAATAAACCGTGAGTCACCGCGACCATAGGCGTTCCTTACTGTGAATATTTAAATGTAAAATACCTTATTTTTTTGTACAGCGGGGTCTGGGCTGCCGCCCCTGCCCATCCCGCACTCCCCACTCGCCACCGGAGCCATCCCTGGAGCCCTACGACGGGCGGCACGGGGGTTGCAGAGATAAAAGCCGCTGCGGCTTCCAGCGGCCCTCCATCGGGCCGTGAAGAGTGGCTACTCCGAGGGCTATTTATTAGTATTTTTGAAACACTTTCTGTCTCGGAGTGGGGAGAGGGCAAAGGGACAGGGTTTGCTTTCGCTTAACACTGTTTCCAATCAACCGCGTGTTGAAAAAAAAAAGAAGTAGCTGGTGGGAATTGTCACAATCACTTTCAGTCAAAATATAAAATTCATTTAGTTGCTGTAATTGAATTTAAAGTGTGTTTTCTTTTGTATCATACGGGATACTATAGAATGTAAAATTTTTTTTAAGCTAATAATGATGATATATCATGATATAGCATCTTAACATTTATTAATTTATATTAAAAAGAATTCGGTTTGTAAAGAGAAAAGCCCTTTGCAAGACCAGTTAAATGTATGGCACTTTCTGTTAAAAAAAAAGAAAAGAAAAGAAAAGAAAAAAGAAGATGAATCAATTAAACCAGTTTAAAGACGTTGGCTGCCTTCAATAAAGGGTACAGATAATCTGATCTCAACAAAGATTAAATAATGAAAACACGGTACAGGAGGAAGAAAACAAAGAGGAAGAGTTAATCTTCATACCCTTTGGTTAAAATACTTTTTCTGGTGGAGTTTTTTATGCTTGTGTTTTGTTTTGGATTTTGTCCTTTTTTTTTTTAACGATGGAAAATGTCGATTTTGTGGCAGGGTTTGGAGAAGGGTACAATTTAAATATGTGGTGGCTTCTTTGGGGACAGGGTAGGCGGAGTTTTTTAAACTTAAGCGGTGGTCGACTCACCCCCACCACCCCCATTTATCTAGGGCAGAGTCTTACCATTATTATGGGATAAAACCCCCCCTGCTTTCCGAGAAGAAAACGACGGTTAAAGGCCCGGCTAAAGGTCTAGAGTAAACAGTTAGATCCAATCCCGAAACAACTGGTTTAAATTGAAACTCATTATCTAGATGCGATCATTTCCATATCTAAACAGACCAGAAACAATTGCTTTGGTTGGTTTTTTTTTTTCACGGCTGCTGCAGAGCAAGCACAAGCGCTGACAGGAAAGAGAAAAGGGACAGCTATTCCGGAGGGAAAAAAGAAAATAAATTTGTATTCCCGAAATTCGTGAATAATTTTCTACACTGGCAAAAAAACAAACAATATAAAAAAGTGGAGCTTTTTTTAGTTGCACTTTTTTCGGGAAAAGTGGAAGCGAGAGAAGGGATGAGCCCAGGTGTCGGGCAGTTGTCTCGGGGCTGCTGTGCGGGCTAATCAGCGTCGGGATAGCGGGAGCTGCTCGTCGCCACCCGACCCCCCTGCCGCATCCACCAATCTTTCCCGATGCCTTATAAGGGCGAACTTCTTATAAGAAGGGGAACTCTGCCTTAGCCGTTGCGGTTATCCCGAGGGTTTTGCGTTGTCTTGGGAAAGACAGGGAAGCACCGCGGCGTCCTGACCGCTGGGGCTGGGACCGGCTGCTGCGGCTTCCGCCCCGGCGGATGCAGCGAAGCCCGATCGGCGGAGTTCCGCCGGGCCGGAGTCACCACAGCTCCTGGCTCCCCCCAGAGGTCCCCCGACCCCGTTCCTGCCTGTGTTCCCCGCTGCTCGGAGCGCCGCTCGCCCCGGCGTTGCCCCGTCCCCTTTTCCACTTGACTGCAGCAGCGACTGTGTCTTTCCAGTTAATTTACTTTTGCACAGAGACCCAGCTGGTCACCAGTTGAAGCTGGCACGGCCAAAGTGGACTGGCAGGGGGAAAAAGCCCGGCTCTAGTCGCTTGGTTAGACTGGTTTTGTCTGGGGCGCCGCAGAAAAGAGCAGGTTATTCACATGAGCTCACTGACCCTCCCTTTTCGGGGCCGCTTTTGGAAAAAGAACGAAGAGACATAACCTCCCCTCTCCTTCGGGAGAGGGCTTTTCAGGAGCAGATCCGGCAACCAACCTCGGGATCGCTGCCATGGACGTCACGGCGAACAATTAAGAGATGAAATGTCAGGGGGGCGTGAAGCCTCCCTGTGAGCGGGACCCGGGCGTGGGCAGCCGCGGGTTCAGTTCCGACCTTGCGGTGCCAGTGCAAATGCTCGGACACCGGCGCCAGCTGAGTTCTGCGCAAGTGTCTCGACAGGACAGTGCTGCTCCCCGCAGCCGCCTGGCATCAGGCCCGGCCCCAAATCTCCGCGGGGTGCCGCGCAAGGTTTCGGCTGAGCCGTGAGTTCCTTCGCAAACAGGTCTCGGTTCCCTTTTCTGTCTATAGTGGAGACTGTGAGTTTAAGCCTCGCTCTCTTCCCGGCTCAAAGGAAATGGAGATGTCTGTTTGCTCTGCCCGGGTCCTGCCGTGTGCCTTCACTGAGATGCGTGAGACACGGCTGGAGACAGTCCCGTCTGTGCATTCTCCCGAAAGTATTCTCCCCTCTTTTTCCACGCTGCTGTTTGCCGAGCTGCTTGCCAAGGGGAACACTCTGTGCCTCGCTTCAGCCCCAGCGAGCATCCCCGTGGGCGGAGGACACATTCTGATAGCAGAAACGAACGCGGCACGGGTCCCCGCACCCTTGAGGAAGGGATGGGGGAGAAGCACGAGAAGGGAAAAGTAGGTTCGTACTCCGCTACTGGCCGGCGAGTTAGCGAAGTGGCCACTCGCTTCGAGACTTTTGCTTGGGTGCCAGTCGGTACAGCATTGACATGCGGTCCTCGACGGGCCCTACACCAGCCCTTGTCACAACAGTGAGGCCTTCAGTCCCTTTCACTGGGGCAGCAGCTCCCACCCCGAGTCCTCAGCGCGGCCACCTGTCGAGGCAATTTCAGTTGCCCTGCCGGAGGGATGTCGAGACAGAAACCACTGCTGGACAGTCCGATTTTTTCAGTGAGCGCTGAACTCCCCCACCTTTTCCCTCAGGTGTATTCAGCTCTTAGGAGGCCCTGAACTCCCTTTACGGTTAATCACTTCCCAGCGATACTAACTGGTAAGTCTGCTCACACCAGGCACACGCTGCAGCGGTGTTCGCCGCCCTCACAGCGTTTCGTGCAAGACTTTGGTTACAACGTCTCCGGGGCTCTGCTTGCGGCTCCCCTTCCCCGGGGTCCCACAACACGGAGATTCCGGGCTTCCTGAAGAGGGTGACCCCCCCCCCCCCCCCCGGCTCTCTTCCCTGTGAGACAGAGCGGGAGACGGGGCGCCTGCAGGGTGATCCCACTCCTCTCGGAAGTCGTCGCACGCATATTAAAGAGTAAGATTAACTGCTCTCTCCTAATTGCAGCCTCGCGTTTACATTCCGCACCGATAGGTATTTTCCAGTTGCATGTTTCCGGCGGCGTTTACCAGCTGTCTCGAACAGCGGTTACATGTCTCCGCGAGGGACACAAACATCTGCCGTAGGGAGCGGCGGGCACTCCGCACCGCAACCGCATCCTCAACGCACTGCACCCTTTGGGAGCTCGGCAGCAGCTCCACGCTCTATCGAAGGTGATATATAAGACCAAAGTTATCTACAGTTATCTATTTCACAGCGGTGGAGGCAGGCGAAACCGCAGCCCAGGGATTGCAGGAGGCTCAGGCAAAGGCAGCGGTATGGGGCAGCGGTCGGTGCCCGCGCTGTGCCCCGGGACCTGCGGGCTGCAGGCTGCGCCTGGCCCTGCGGCCATAACCCTCTGCCGTGCATCCGTGTAATAACGTCCCCGATCATTTATTAAAAGTCGCGTCAGGCGAGCCCATATAATTCATCTTTATGCAAATTCATCACTGTCAAGCCATTAGTGTATTGCTCCCGTTTTTTATTAAAGTGCATTCTTTTTCATTCAACCCCGTAAAATACGAGCCCTATTGCTCAAGAATTATAGCAACTATTAGGGTAACATATGGGCAACATGCACTCAGAAAATAAAAATCAACAGATAAAGTGGCAGGGTCATAACGGGGAGCAAACACTTAACAAAATGGCAGCGGGCTAATAGAGTTTCCTCCCTCGCCCTCGCCTCTGGGGCGTCCGGCTCGATGCCCGGCACCTCAATACCGGGCACCGGAGCCATTCTCTCCTGGTTCCCGTCCCGACCCTGAGAGGCTGCGAGAGCTCAGCTCTGCCCCACCGACGTGCAACTCCGCGCCGCGCAACCCCCCCCCCCCCCCCCGCCTCCGCTATCCCGGATTTAATGAGAGAGAGCTGCCCACATCCTCATCACCCCAGCATGGTAATTGAGCAGATCTATTAACTTGTTACACTAGATTTGTTTAAAGAGACTATTACACAGTCATTTAATCAATTTGTTACACTGGAGGTCCTGACTTATGAGACACTTGCCGTATGATTCCTTAATGACTGAATTAATTTGTTTTAATAAAAACCAACATTGTGTGTACGCCGCATTTCGAGAAATGTAATTTCGGAGACGGAACAGTCCAATGCTTCATCTGATTAGGTCTTTTCTACGGTTTATCAAAGTCGGGAGTTGCCGTCATAAACTGCATGTGTGGGGTATTTTTCTCTTTAATAGCGTCATTAATTTAATGTGGATCATTAGTTCTTTATCCACATGCATGTTCTGACAAATGTGCCCAATGAATAATGCACCTAACACGCCTAGGCTCGAATGCATCACTCCATAAACAGAAAGTGCCGCAGAAGAAATAATAATTAATAGCAACAACAATTAATAAGCAGCAATAACAACAATTAACGTCCGGTTCTCCCCATCGCAGTGGCGCTCGGGGCTTGTTTTGCGGATGGAGGAAGCTGGGCGGCACCGCAGCGAGGTGGCACCGTCAGAGCGGGGTCGGCAAATGGGTTGCCGGTGAATTCAGGTTACTCCGGGAGCAGGTGTAGGACAAGAAAATCGGTTTTGCCCCTAATGGAACCTGACTTGTGCGGAATAAATGTAAATAAACACGAGAGTCCCCAGGAAAAGGAACTTGATGATATCGATTACGTAAAACGATCGCAGCGTTACCGATGCTAATGCGCTACAGACGGCCGGCAGCAGCAGCCGCCCCGAGTTGCCGGCAACGAAGGAGGGTTGGTCTCGAAAAACTCTTCGGGAAGAAAAAAGCACCATGCACAGCGTTAACGGGCGGCAGTACCGCCGGTGAGAACGATCGCGCCGTCCCCTGCCACGGCCGCCCAGACCCCGCGGGTAAGGCGAGACCCCCCCAGCCAGGGCTGGCCGGGCCAGAGCCGATGCTGTGCGGCGTGAATGCGGGAGCCGCCCTCGGCACACGAGTGGCAGCGTCCGGCAGAGCGGATATTTAGGAGCAATAAGGACTTTTGTACAGAACCCAAACAGAGTCAGAGGAGGCGCCTGAACAAATTGTTTTAATCCAAATTCCTAAACGTTGCCTTTTGGAATTCTTTGCCTTGATCATGTTTGGTTTTCTTTTTAAAATTGATTTTCCATAGTGACCCTAACCCTAACCCAGTCGAATTCCTAGGGCAGCTCCATGCCTTCCTCTGAGACCTGTAACTCTGGATACTGAGCCCATCGCTTTATTCTGCTTGTAGCCAGAACTTAAGAGATGAAAACTCGACGAGGCTTGTCGCCGGGAAAGTGTAACTGGACGGCGAAAAGACATCTTCGGAGCAGTTCTTTCTTCCTCATACTATTTCTCACAGCTAGTCTGCCCTTTGTCTTCTAAGCTACACCTTCTGTCGTCTCTAAAAAAGCGGGGGCATGTCCAGCAGCAACGCACGCAGGAGATGTCTTTAAGTAAATGGATTCGACCTTTTGCCCATGTTAACAGATGCTGCTCCCGACCACCCCAAAAAGCTTGTTTAAAGTTAACAACATTAAGTATTGGAGGCCACAAGGCCAATTCAAGGTTATTTTAATTCTGGGTAACAGTTAATTAGATCAGTGCATTAAAGCAAGAATAGACTATACTCAACTTTAACGAGTGTGGACGTTTTTTTTATGTACCTCTTAAGTGCTCCCTTTATGATAAGGATATAGGGTATATATCAGGGAAGAAATCTTGCTGTCAATTCCACAAATCGTTATAGGAGCTCCCCTGGCTTTACATCGGTAAGTCACAGATGTGGTGCTTGGCCTATTTGAATTCTTTTTCCATTGGTGAGGTTGGGCATCTGAATCTTCTGTCACTCCTCTTTCTCCCCTCACCACATAGCTCCACTTTGAGGAACAATACCTTGATGTCCACATGTAAACAATGCAGGTGTGATTATGGGAACCACCAGGACTCACAGATGGCAAGGCAGTTGCTGGGAATCATATTCAGATGCCAGCTCACAGAACCAACCAGCCTCATTTGAATTAAAAGCACTAAACCAAATGGGAAAGTAGCTTCTGCTTTGGCAGGTATTACTGGGGTTTCATAATTCTTTGCACTCTGAAAACTGACGTTTTTTGAAAGAGTTTATTTATTTAAAAATGTCTGGATAGAAGGGATCACAGAAATGAGAAAATCTCAAGTCTGATTATCTCTTCTGAAGAAAATCTACCTGTGTACTCTACCTGAGTGTCTTCAAGCAAACCCCTGTCACTGCAGGTTGCTCTAGTGTAGACCTCTCTCTGGATGGAGCTGTTCAGCTTTGAGTCAGGAACGACATCACAGCTGAGCAGAGAGGCCAGACAGTCCCTTCCTTTTAGGTAAATGCCATCACTGCTGGGCCTCTAGATAAATGAGACTCTCATCCCTCACCTTTTCCCAAACTGAATGTGTAATTCCAATCTCCTTCAGAAAAGCTTTCTAGGGGAAAACTTAATCCAAATCCTGGTATCTAGAGGAAACATGGTGTGACAGATATATTTCCAGCTCGAATCTTCTTTATAATAAAAATTCCTAATTACTTCAACTTTTAAAATTGTGGTACAATGTTGAGCTAGAATTAAGTATTTATCCTAATTATTAGACTAGGGGTATCGGATGAATCACTGACATTCAGGCATAAAGATCTGGCTTAAATTCCCAATGCTACCAGTACCTTAGAAACCGAAGACCGCCAGGGTTGGAAATGCTCTAAATCTCCCACTCTGAAGTGATGTAGGGGCATGACTGGAGTCATTAGGGAAGGTGAGCTATCCCAGGGTGAGAGATGCAGAGATACAGAAAGGTATTGGTGTACTAGGTGACTTACCAGAGGGAAAGAAGTGATGAAGAGGTTGCTGAAGAGCTTATGTACCAGAGAGAACAACGGGAAAAATGAATTCCTAATTTACAGCACTTGGTCACTAACATTATTTTCAGCTAAACAGCATGGAGCGTGGGCAGTACAATAATATCTCATGGGGTGTTTGCAAAAGGAACAACCTGAAAACAGCAACTTGTTCACATACTTCTTGGTAACACAGACATATGCTGAAATCTGTATCAGACTGTTGGCTATTAATGATCAGCAGGAGTGCTACAATTATTAGATCATTTATTGCTAATAAACAGTTCAACCAGTTTTCTATGGAAGAGTTTCTCTTGCTTGGGCTGTTTATTTGGGTGTCAGTGGGGCTTGCATCCTCATTTTATTAGGACAATATCATATGTGATACAGGCTACAGGCTTCCTTCCAATGCTGTATGCTACATCACTGTTTCCTTTCACTTTTTTCCCACAACTACTCTGTTGAGCTCACTCTGGGACTGACCACACAGCCTGTGTGCAGATTTTTTGCAGGAGTCAGCTCCTGCCTGAGCCAGCCATCTCCTGACCCCATACTTCCATCAGGCTTAATTCAAACAAGCGCTTGCTCTGTTTCCTGCTTTCCCTATAGAGCAGGTGGCTTAGACACAAGCCAGTCCACTGGACTTTCCCCTTCCAGTCACCTTAGCTTATGATGACAATCTAGTATTTAGTGAAGTGATGCTCCTAAGCCATGACCCTCTGGAAAAGGAGCTGTGTGGACCATGTTCTGAGGAGATACTTAGACTGTTGCTTGGTTTCTTAGTTTTAAGCATTTCTTTCCACAGCATAAGACTTTCCAAAATCTCGCTGACTGTGGGGCTGAGGTGTCCCTGCCTGGGTACTACCACCACATCTTTCTAATACTGGCACACTTGTGTCTTCCATTGGGGAAAAATACATACATAAATCGAATGTTTGTATAAAAGCAGTCTTTACCTACCCAGGCGTTCTCCTGTACACATCTTTATTTGAATAGATGAATAGAGGTTAATTGCTAACATTCCCTAAGGAGGCCACCAGAAAGAATGTCAGGGGCTCTGGTCGTATTGTAACTCAGCTGAATACCTGACTATTTAAGGTACTCTGGAGCTGCATGAATCAGAAAGAAAACAGCTCCCCCTACCCATTTTATTAGAAGGCAATAAAATCTGGTGGTGTCTCATTAAATTTAATGAGCCTTCATAAAACAACCATTACACAGTGGAGGTAATGAAAAGAATAACTATGATGGTTAGTAAATAAACCAGCAAGGGTGATGCTATTAGGTGTCCCAGGTACCAAATAGGTAAATGAATGATGCTACTTTACACCCCTTTGCACCCACTGGTATCTTCTTCTACAGTTGTTTGGAGGAATTTCCTCTCCTACTTCCAATATGACATCAGCGTGTCGAGAGCAGTGCCGTTTGTTCCTATAGTGCTAGGTTGTATGTGTAAAATCCTGAGCAAATCAGTGTTTGAATAACACTTTGAATAAGTTTGAATAACTTAAACACTAGAGAAAAATGTCCATGAGTAGTCACAGGTTCTGTGCTTTCCTGTTTTGTAATTTTCTCTTAAACTAGCTATCATTTCTGGAAATACGGAATTACTGCAGGAATTAATTAAATAAATTACAAAATTAAATAAACCCTTGTTTGGTTTAAACCAAGTCATCCTATTCTGCACATTCTCTGCTCACAGTGACGCTATGGGCACTAAAGTTTCAAAAGGTGTCCCAAAAGGTGTCCCAAAAGGCACCTTTTACTTGGCTTATGCATAACATAGACATGAAAGGGTTGAGCTAATTATGGGATGAACCCCACTGAGAGTTTATAACTGCCTGGAAAAAAAGCAAGGAAGGTTGAGTAGAGACTAACATAAAACTCCTAGAGGTTGCTGCAGAAAATGAGACTTCTGCCATTTCACCCAAAATGGCACAAGGGAAGTGTTCAGCACTCTGTGACTATGAGAAGGATCTGATATGGGGACTTATTGCCATACCTCTGCTTCCTACTGAGGCTCCTTTTGTTCCTATCAAGGTCAACCCTAGGCTGATTACAACTTCAGTTGCTAACCACACATTATGTGTGGGTGTGCTGTGTCAGAGCTGTATGACAGCATCTCTACAGTGCTTAGTCCTGAATTTAATCATGCAGCCCAAATACAAACACTGAAGCCTAACCCCTGTGTCCTTTTTTATTCTTTTACATGAAAGCATCATACAGGATCCAAAAGAGGCCAGGTAATAATGAAAGTTCTGCTCATTCATGTAGACCACTTATTCGAAGATGACTTCCTGAAAACTGTAGCTGTCACCTCCTGAGGGAATGTCAAATGTGTGTGCATCTCCTCTGGGACATGCCATGTGCAAAACTGGACAGTGAGATCAGTAATTTCTGTTTAGCATTATATTTTTGTTCCTGAAATGAATGATCTTGCCCCGTTCAGAACGTTCACTGCCCTACACAAATCAGGGACAGTAGAATTCTCAAATCCCTTGTGAAGGCCATGTCCCAAACACACTCTTGAATCTTACTGCCTGCTTCTGCCTGGCTGCTTCTCTCCTGGCAGTGAGACCTTCCCTCAGTAGCTGTTTTGCCACTCTCTTATCCAAGAGAAAGATGAGCAGAGCTTGACTGTTCCATGGTCCTGCTCTCTCTGCTTTCTCACTCACTTGATCTACCATGGGACTAACATGAGAGTATGGGACTGCACCTCTGGGCACAGACTTCACCTTTGCACTAATGTAGCAGTATGAAGAATGGCCTTGACAGTGAGCTTTTCAGCTAACTCCGAAGCCTTTTTATCAATTCACTGTCATTATTGTTGCTTTATGGTAGAGGCAGTGCAATTTTTGTTGAATTATAAATATTGCAGATCTATTTTCCCCTTGCTCCGCCAGCAGATCCCTAAGACATGTAAACCCACAGCATGATCACTCCCTAATTCAGCTGAGGTAATGAAACGATGCCAAAATCCTCCTTGCAATTTAATTAGCATATTCATGAGCCGCACTTTTGCACTGTTGCAGAAACAACACAAATTGGTTTGTGAATTGTGAACTCCCCCTTCTTCACTGTTGTTGTCATCTCTTTCTTCAAAATCACAAATTGTGGATTAGCAAGGCAAGTGTGCGTGGGTGACTTTGGGACCTGGTCAGTGAAGTGTGCTAGAGCACTTTGCTGCATTTCACAGCAGTTTCCCCCCTTGCCTAGCATATGTGTGTGTGTGTGCTCCAGCAACAGTGGAGGGAGAAGCAGGGCAGCCTCAGGGTTGCTGGCTCTGAAGTTCTGGCCAGCCTGTTTCCCTACCACAGCTCCATTTCCTCACCAGGGGTAGCCAACTATGTCACTTGCAATGAGGATTAAATCTAACAGACATAGTTCCAACTTTTGGATAAAAGATGCCAATGAACCTTTGTTGAAGAAGAAGAACCATAGTTCTTACCCAGTCCAAAGGCAAACATTTCCTAAGACTGTAACAGGATCAGCAAAACCCTCCCACAGCAAGATCTTCCTCCCTTCCCCTACCAGCTACTACAAACCATTGAGTCATAGATTGACCTAGGTTGGAAAGGACTTCCAAAGATCATCTAGTCCAACCTCCCTGCAGTGAGCAGTGACATCCTCAACTAGATTAGGTTGCCCAGAGTCCTGTCCAGCCTCACCTTGAATATCTCCAGGGATGGGGCTGCAAGCACCTCCCTGGGCAACATGCTCTACTGTTCAACCCCACTTCTGCTGCTAAAGAACTTCTTCCTAACGTCCAGTTTTAATCTGCCCTTCTCTAATGTGAAACCATTGCCCCTCATCCTATCACTCCAGGCCTTTGTAAACAGTCCCTTTGCAGCCTTCTTGTAGCCCCCCCTTAGGTACTGGAAGGTACCTGAAGTACCTTCCAGTCCTCCTGGAGCCTTCTCTTCTCCAGGCTGAACAACCCCAGTTCCCTCAGCCTGTCCTTGTAGCAGAGGTGCTCCTGCCCCCTGATCATTTTCCTGGCCCTAAATTTTAAAAGTCACTGTCAAAAATTGTGTCAGCTCACTGTGAGAAATCCCTCTGTTGAAGGCTGAAGGGGCTGGTTGCATAGATGGCAGCTGTTGTGGAAAACACAACAGTCCTTGCAGGGCCACTACTGGACTCCTTGAAGGAGTCACTTGGCACAGCCACCACTAACCTCAGCAGGTGCACAGGGCATGTGGTGTCACTAGAAGGGTGGTAGGATGCCATAGGGGAAAAGAGGTCTGAAATATCCCTGAAGCAATGGAAAACATCATTCTTCTGCACTCTAGGACTGTATAAAACAACAATGAAAGAAACATATTGTATGAGCACACAGAGAGGCTGTGCTAGAGGAAGATGGTTATGGCAACCTCTATAAACATGATGTTCATGCGGGAGATCCTGACTGGCATGAGGAACTGATTGCTGAGCAGGGCACAGCTGTTGCATAGCTCTCTGTTCCCAGCACCAGGCACCTGTGACTAGCCCATCCCAAAAGCTGGAGCTACCTGTGCTCAGCAGCTGGGATACACTCCTGAAAGGTCTTCTCTGACCCATCAGCAAGGTGTCTGACCCTGCAAGTCAGTCCATCAGACGACATGTCTTCACAAGCTACAGCACATGTTGAGGTATGGGTCTCCACGTGCTTGATGGTGAGTTTGGATGTTTTAAGCCAAGTACTGTGGATTAGAGGGGGAAGCATGATTGTAGATCATACCAGCCCCTGTCTCATGCCAGGTCACTCCAGCAGTAGAGTCACTGGAGCATGTTGGAGCATGCTACCCACTCCCTGAGTACAGACACTTGCAGCTGAACTTCACAATGAGCAGGCAGGTTTTATACACGTTCCACTTCAACCTATCATACAAAGAGATAAATGTGGTAACTTAGCAGAGTTTCTAATGACATCTTTTACACAGAGATCACTCTTGTGTCCACAAAATAGCATTCTGCTATGGCATTTGGGAAGCCCAAGGCGCTCCTGAGCTCCATGGTGGGCACTAGTAATGCTGTTTCTGGGGGTTGCTCACACACAGCTAATTGTCCTCTTCTGCACAAGCCCAATCTGTTACAAACACTGGACATGAAATACATTTGAAATGGCCAAGATTGATTTTTTTTTTCTGTGAAAGATCACTTAGGACTGGCATTGTTCACCTGCAATAATGAAATGTTACTGATTTAATCAGAGCTCAGTTTTTCAGTCTGTGCTTTCTATATTGTTGAAATTGCATTTAGCATGGAACAAAACTATCAATACATAAAGCAATTTAAAAGACACAACTACAGAATACATTCTCTTCCCCTTTTCTTTGCCAGTTTCAATTAATTGCTCAACTTAAGTATGGAAATAATATTTGTCAAAGGATTACTGACACACAAAGTCCACCAAACCAAACCAAACCAAACCAAACCAAACCAAACCAAACCAAACCAAACCAAATAGGCAGAGAAACAAAGATTAAAAAAGATCAGGGAACCTCCTGCTTGTACTCCTAACCTATTAATGGTACAATATACCGATAATCAAATCTACTGCTGAAAACAAGGTTTGTGCAGTTATGCTCCACTGCTACAATGCTTCACTTAAACCTTGGTAGTTTTCTCACCTTTTCTTTCTCCTTGAACTGGCAGTGGATTGCGCAGGTCCTAGCTGAACAAAGTAACTGTGGTCTCTTGACCATTAGCTTTCTGATGTTTTATGTGGGTGCTATGAAATAAATTTGGGGAGAAAAGAGGGTGGCTTTTGAGATCATCATATTCCTGAGGGCAGGAATGTGTCTGCTGTGTTCCAGAGTGGGAGTTAAGGGTCAGACAGGCAGGGTCTGCTTGTGTCAGGCAACACTCCTACTGACGAGCCAATGAACACCATCAGAACCATGAGGTTTGGGTTTTGCTCAGGCCTGAAATATGGTTTTTGCCTTTCAGCTAACTGGTATTTTCATCACTGTCACTGTGGATGGGAAGTAGCTAACAGAAATCCAAGGTCATTTGTTTAATATTTTAGGACATATTCTGGAACAAAGTATGTGACATGCCAATCTGAGAGGCTGGGTGCAAACTGAACTGATCCCACTAGCTTTGCTAGGAGAGTGGGAATAATGAAGTGAGTCTGAATGAGGGGAAAAACCCTTCAGTAAGTAAAATCCTTGAAAACTGACACCCTTGATTCAAGGGTGTGATCTGGTCATACAGAACATCATTTATAGTGTCACTGCTGGCCAAGTCAGCTCATTTAGACAATAATCTATCTTGATACTGGTATTTGTGCAAGAATGATGGCACCAGTTGTGTTTCACTGACAGAGCCATAGGATTTTTCTCTTGGCACCTACAGGGACAAAGAGGAACTTTCCCTAGAGAAAGGTTTATTCATTGTCTTGTTTGTAGTAAAGAAGCCTTTCTAAGCAAGCTGACACCCACCCTTAAATTACTTTCCCGTGTAGAGTGCCTGTGTCTGTGCTGTATATTAGGAGACTGCTCATTTCTCATATTGATTTACACAAGGCAGAGTAGTGAGTATGCAATTAATAGTTGACTTCATTGGAAGCCAGCTGTTGGCCCCATAATTTACAACAGGAACAGTTTAAGAAGAATTATACTTGCAGAAACTGTATTTCTGGCTTTAAAGGTCAAATCCAGCTCTCACTAAAGTTCTTAGAGATCCTAATGGTCTGAAAAGCATAGAATCATAGAATAGTTTGGGTTGGAAGGACCTTAAAGACCATCTGGTTCCATCCTCTGCCATGTGTCCATCACCTTCCATCAGATCAGACTGCTCAAAGCCCCATCCAACCTGACTTTGAACAGTGTTCAAGCAGGTCCATGTTTTCCTTACTCCAAGGATCCCAAAAATGAAGCTATGTGCTGATGCATACAGTTGTGAGTTTCATGTTCTACTGTAAGAACTAAGTGTATGGGACATAGAGTCCGTAGCATAGGAGCAGGTATTTTCCCCAGGCCAGATCAGAAGCACTATTATTAAATCTGAACATCTAGCTTTGCTCCTGAAATAGGTCTGAATTCCTCTGGCAACATTTCAAACAAGTTTTCTTTCAGAGAAACACTGGTGCCTATGTTCAAAGTCCAGTTCAGTGTCTGCTTAGCTGCTCCAGCTTTCCTCCAAGGATGATACTGAGGGGCATACCAGAGGAATGGTAACGAGAAACTCAGCAGCACCCGTCTCCAGCCAGCCTGAGATCCAAACATCCCTTCTGTCAGAACAAACTTGCAGGGACTTAATTAACTGCCATTCTGTTCAGAGACAATGAGTAACCGCAAACAATCCAAGCTGCTTCCTTCTACGTTCATGTTTATGGGATCTAAGGAGCTAAGGGAAATACCTCTAAGAACACCCAGGTCCTGATGTAAACCACAGTCCCCCAGTTCTTCAGCACAGCTGAAAACCCACGGTGCAAGCATCTGGCACATAGCATTTCTCCCCTCATAGCTGTTTCCATAGGAAGGAACTGAAGCCATGGGCTCAGGATTGGACCCAAGCACAGATGTTTCATTGCTCAGCATCACTCATTTGCCCCCTGTAAAAGCAGCACAGCACAGCAACTTTCCGTGACCTGTCCTGGGATATAATTGAAAATCTAGGCTCTGAACTTCCCTGAGGAAATGTAAATACTGGTCACTGTATATCATTCTTGTATTTTCTCATAGTATTTCCAGCCAGCAGGGGTTTGTGAAGGGCAGGTCTGGCTTGACCAACCTGATCTCCTGTGACCATGTGACCCATCTAGTGGATGACAGAAAGGCTGTGGATGTTGTTTATCTGGACTTCGGAAAATCATCTGACACAGTGTCCCACAGATCTCTCCTAGAGAAGCTGGCGGCTCAGGGCTTAGACAGGTGGACTCTACATCGAGTAAAGGACTGGCTGCATGGGCAGCGTATATCTTACAGCAGAAACTATTTGCATGTGCTTTCACACAAGTGTATTTGTATGCTAGCAAAGATTTCTATCCACGTAAATCATAGGATCTTTTAGGTTGGAAAAGACCCGTGGGATCATCAAGTGCAACCATCAACCCTACTTTACCCCTAGTTCACCCCTAAATCAGATCCCCCAACACCACATCTAAGTGACCTTTAAACAGATCCAGGGATGATGACTCAACCCTCTCCCTGGAGAGCCTGTGCCAATGTCTGACTACTGCTGTGAAAAAAGTTTTCTTAGTATGTATAATTAACCTACCCTGGTGCAGCTTGAGGCCTTTCCCTCTTGTTCTAGCACTAATGACCTGTGCGAAGACACCAGCACCTACCTCTCTACAATGTCCCTCAGGTAGCTGGAGAGAGCGATAAGGTTTCCCCTCAGCCTCCTCTTCTTCAAACTAAACAGCCCCAGCTCCTTCAATCTCTCTTTGTAAGATTTATTCTCCAGGTCCTTCACCAACTTCGTTGCCTTCCTCTGCAGTGCTTCAGCATCTTGATATCCCACTTGTATTGAGGTGCCCAAAACTGAACTCGAGATGAGGCCTCATCAGCACCCAGTACAGGGGGACAATCACTCCCCTACTCCTACTGGTCACACTATTTCTGATGCAGGCCAGGATGCTCTTGGCCTTCTTGACCACCTGGGCAAACTGCTGGCTCCTGTTCAGCCAGTTGTTGAGCAGCACCCCCAGGCCCTTTGCCACTGGGCAATTTTTTAGCCCCTCTTTGCCAAGCCTGTGGCACTGCAGGTGGTTGCTCTGGCCCAAGTGCAGGATCTGGCACTTGCCCTCATTGAAGCTCATCCCATTAACATTGGCCCTTTGATCCAATCTCTCCCAGACTCCGTAGACATTTCCAGTCTTGCACACACACCTGGAAAAGAAACAAAAGAATAGAAGTTCAGGAAATTTTTAGGCAATATAATGCAGTAGGCACAGCTAGCTGAGTACAGCCATCCTGATCCCAAACAAAGATGTAAGGTCACACTCAGATTTCAAAGAACTTTGCAAATATCTTCTATTATCTGTAATAATACCTACTGTAACAGGCAACTGGTATTTCATTGTGGTATAGATGGATGGAGGTAGATGAAGTGAGAGCAAAGACAATGCTTTCCGAGGTGTGCATGGGAAGGTGTGCACTTCAAACCCTCTCTTCAAGTCCTGTTTACAAGACGAGTCGAGGCCTTGCTGGAAATGCCATGTATTCCTCTGCTATCTGCACAACACAAACACTCAGTTCCCAACTATTATACCAGACCACCCTCCTTTCTGGGCTACTAAGCTAAACTAAAAGCTACTGCATATTGCTCCTTTGTAAATACTGTTTCCATGTATGTACTGAAATAAATCCATGCAACTGACAGTGTAAGATATTGACAGAGCCTTCCTCAATATATTGGGTAAAATATTAAACTGCACTTAACTGGCTGATGCCCTTGAGGCTAAAACATTATTTCCATGTGTCACCACCTCAGGAATTCATCCTGGTGAGTCACACGTTAGTCCTTTGTGTATGTTTTCAGCATGCATTACTCAGCCTCTGTAAATGATAAAGTTAATTTAACATTTAACACTGTATGGCTAAAGGCTCTGCACTGCAAATAAACTGCCCTCTGATCCCAGGTCTGAGAACCTAAAAGTGTGCTCTGACTTCCCACATTCTTTTTCCTGGTGTCACAAGCACTTTGGGGAATACTGACAGGAAGATAAGGCAAGAATGCACATTTTGCAGGGCTGAAGGCCAATATCTTACACCAAGGAAATGAAACCTGGGAGAGTTTCAGGGCTTCCTAAAAAAATTCAACCCCAGTTCTACTTGTCAGTTAGCAAGAACATGAGAAGAAATCGTGTTTCATTGCCAGGTTTCTGACAAAAAGAGGAAGCTGGACAGAAAAATAACCAGGTCTAGAAGGACCCATTTCAATCCTTCTGTTGAACTTTTTGGAGGTGCTTGATTTGGAGTACAGGGAAGAGCCAGCAGAGGTGCTGTATCAGCAGATTCTTGTTGCCTCCAGTGGGTGCTGAACCAGCTTTTGTTTGCCAGTTCACCTCAGAGACACTTCCCTTGTGGCAAGAAGACAGGAACTGTGGTTTTGTCTCTCCAAGCTGGCTAAAAGACTTTGTGTGTGTTTTATAATAACCATAGTTATTTTGTAGTCATTCATAATCATTATCATAAAGACTGTTTTCTAATCATTGACAATGAGAAGGAGGGTATTAGCAAAAGAAATGAAGTTCCTTGCCAATGGGGTTAATAACATTAACTTAAACCAAGAATTCCTGCACTCCTGTTCAAAGCCTGTGGCTTATCCTTTGGATGTATTCATCTAATTAATGTAAAGCAGACCTTTGTTTAGAGAGGTATGAGCCAATGGCAAAGTTTTGGTGCTTATGTTGTTATCCTTTATTTGGGGATTAATCCTTTTTCTGGCACTGGGATGATGAGATTTGTTGTATCGCTGGTTTTGGTTCTTTATTGGTCTTTCTTTAGATCTTTCTTTAGGTCTTTGCATGATTTAAACAAACAAGTGGTGAAAGACTACTTGCTCTCTGGCCGGTTTATCTCTGTGCTTGCCTGGCTTGCCATTAATAGGTTGATCCTGTTGATCAGGTCTGAGACAAGATTAACCAATGAATTTAGTTAATGTGTTAATAGGCCAAAACAAAAATGACAAATAGAGTTCAAAAACAACTTATAAAGTCACAGGCAGCTCCCTCCCTCCCTCCCTCCTCCAACTTGCTCAACTTGGGAGAAAACCTACAAAACATATTTAGTTGACACAACGTAAAAACCCCAACACAAGGACATACAGGGATTAGTTACATTTTCTTACATTACTGAGCCAAGCTGCTACCTTCACTCCCCTCAGGGGAAAGAAACCTCCAGCAGTTCTTTTCCTTGTGGAAATCTGATGTCCAGCTTTCAGTTTGTGCTTCTGCTCCTTAGTGTCAACGGGTTCTTTAAGGGCCAGTTCCCTTCTCCATGTGCTTCCAAGCCAGTCCTCTAAAGCAGTGCACTGATTCCTGTGGGCCACTGGGACCAGCTGAACAGCTGGGGTTCTGTTCATCCATTTCAGCAAACAATGGATTGCAGGTGAACTCTCTCCACTGATCTCTGAGGTTCCAAACTCTCACTCTCTCCATTCACACACTGCAAAGGGCAAGATGGCTGCAGTGCCCAGTCCCAGTGACATGGGCTTCTTCTCCGAACAAAGCCCAGATAAGACTGATTTCCTAACAAGAAACAGGAAGCTCCAAACTAGTTGTACAGGGGTATTTTTGTTGTTGTTGTTTTTTTGATTTCGACTTTGCAGAGGTACTTATTGAGCTTGGAATTCCAACCTACTCGTCACCAGCGGCCATAGTAACTCCAAAATCCCTCAGGCTAAGACCTGCCAAATTCAGACTACAACGCTTTCAGAAGTCTGACCTAGGGTAGGGTGTCTGGCTGTATTGGATGAGTCCTGTGATGGTTAAACTGACAGTATTCTGCAGAGAAGCAATTCACAGCAGCACAATTCACAGCAGCATAAGGCTCATCGCCTGAAGTCTCCCAGGTACATGACATTAGTGTCCAAGGTAAAATTGCTCTAGTCACCTCTTACCATACTGCTGAGATTGTTCGATTCCAGTGGATAAATTTTACCAGCCTTAAAGAAATTTTAATCTCTGTGGCCATCACTTCCATAGCTGCATGCTCACCTTCTAGCACTTCCTGATCTTGGCAGCATTGCAAGGACCATACTTTCAACAGACTTAACTGTTCTTAAATAGTTTCCCCTACCCTATTGGGCACAAACAGTATTTGCTTCTATATTTGGCTGTCTAACCTTCATGGAAAAAGCTGGATGATGTAATCAGGATACAACCAGCCAAGCTGGACAAGGACTTGGAAGTACTCTCCAGGAAGCACTCAACAGGACAGGCTATCTGATTTTTTTCAAATCAACCTGTGATATGCTGGAGGGGGAAACACTTCACAGATTTAGTCTACACATGCTGGAGCCTCCTCTGCTTCTCCCAGGGCTGGCCTTGTGTATTGGAGAGCAGAGCTTATGACTATGGTGTCAGGCTTAACTTCTTCCACGTTCTCCACACCTATGATCTCTTTGGGAGAGCACTATGGTGAAGTTGGATGAGATGAAGCAGAAAAGGCAAAGATATCCAAATAAAGCTGAATCCTATTGAAATCCATGCACATCCTGAATCAGAGGGATTGGAAGAATTATGTAGAGGAATCGTAAGCATTCTGTAAATGGGAAAATAGAGAGCTGGACCCTGTCCTAGTGTGAGGTGGTGTGGTGCTGCAGAGTGCAGCCAAGCAACACTGACTCACCGCATTGGTGGGGAATTTGGTCTAGGATAGGGACTAGGAACACAGTCCTAGAGAGAGGGAACAAAGGAGGAGACCCGATGAGGGATTACACAGATACCTAATCCTGGAGTCAGACAGACCTGAGAGGAATTTCCTGCACTAGATGAGAGCACATTTTTGTGAAGACCCCATGAACAGATTACAGGAGACAAAAACAAGTACCAGCACAGCCAATCCTTGTTAGGTGTAAGGAGAAATTCTTCACAATGGTTGGGGTTGAATGCAGAAGAGGGGTCCAGAGAGGCTGCAAGATCCACCCTGTGGAGAAGCTAACAGAAAGGATGAGGTCCTGAAGAGCTCAGTGCTAGCCCCTCTTTGAGCAGAGGGCTTGCCTGGGTGACTCCCAAGGATGTCTTTGGCTAAATTGTTCCCTGATTCCAGCCAAGTATTTCCTGAACCCACGTCAAGCTCACAGGTTAACAATTGGTTAATACTTTTCAACATGCTCACACTTCTCATTTTTTTTTAATTTGAAATAACTGCTTTCATTAAAACATTTAATTTGATTAGCAAAGAACCACATTTTGTTCAATCTTACAAGGCTTTTGGCAGATCTTGAGTCCTTAAAAAGGGATTCCCTTTGTGTTTGACTAATCCAAAATACACTTTTAATACTCTGCAGTGCAGGGGAACTGGGGGAAGGCTGGATGCATGGATTACCTACAATATTAGGTGCAAAATAAGGAACATGGTTTAGCGGGCATGGTGGTGTTGGGTTGATGATTGTACTTGATGACCTTGGAGGTCTCTTCTAACCTTTATGATTCTATGATTTACTTCTGCACAGAGTCCTTTTGGAAGAGAAACTAAAAAGATAAGCATTCTATCCAGAGCTCTGTGTTGCACTATGTCAGATTCATTTGGCTTTGTGGAATTATTTTATACCATGAATTTGAACCGTCCACAGGTGCACCCACAGGTACCCACAGAAGCAGCACCACCAAGCTTCATGCAGCCAAAGGAATCTTCACTGACTCCTTGTGCCTGGCTGGTAAAAGACCAAATCCAACTCACCTCTGGGTGAAGAGAACCAAACACAGGCAACCTGACAAATGCAACAATTACAGCAGGACTTTGGGAAGGAGTGGGATTAACACAGCCAGCAACCCCTTTTCAGAGCCTGCTATGAAATGGTGCTGCTCTCTCTTGTCCCTGTAGCTAGGACAAAGGGCAGTGCAGACAGGACATGCTAAGGAGAGCAGTAATGACCAGGGAGCTGCTGGCTGTAAGCTGAGCTGTGGATCACACTGACAATGTAGTTTCCCCTGTTACTCTTTTTTTGAGATTGATTTTCTTCTGATTGTTCAATTGTTGGTCACATTACAGCACCAATGCTTCCCCTGCTGACTTACGACTGATCAGGGCAAATGCTCCCTCCTAACCCAGAGTTTTCTTTCTCCTCATCAAGAGACCTTTATTTCTGCATAATGGGAAATACCTGAAAAATTTAGCTGGGGTTTTGTTAATCTTGTTTGCTTGTTTTGCTTTCTCCCCAGCAACAAAAGGGTTGTCAAAAATAAAGTTTATAATCATTTAATGGATTATTTGCTTATTAGATATTAATCATTCTGCTGCCTCTGGGCTCCATGCTGCTGCTCCTCTACTAGAACAGCTATTCTGATCTCAATTAGATTATGTCTCTCTCCTTTACCTCCCCATAAATCATTCTGGGAAACTGAAATTAACAGCTACTGGAGCGCATTAATAATCTGCCTCACACATTGGAAAATGCATTAGCCGGAACCCTCCCATCACTCTGACTGTTAAGCACATCATTTTGTTTATGAAATATAAACATTTCATGGAAGAGCTCTCCCACATTTCTATGGGCCCTGTGACAGCTAAAATGATTGCCCACAATTGCCAGTCAGTCAAGCACCCAAATAAAGTTTGTTTAAAGCCATGGCTCTGCCCTATTTTCTCAGGCATTTAAAAACCTGCATGTAAAGTTAAACTCCTCTTTATGTGGGCAGAAAGGAAAAGGAATAGCTGCGTATCTGTCAGAGTTGTATGGAGACAGATACACGGTCTGCAAAAGCTCTGGCATCTCAGTATTTGATTTTACCTCACACAGGAGGAAGCGCCACCAAAGCCTTGGCCACATAAAGCTCCAAAATAAAACTCTTTTAAGGAAGGTCCAATAAAGCCTTGTCTTTCTGACACACTGACGTTTAGATCAGCATGCAGAGTAACACTCCAACCTGCATTAAGAAACTCAGGATGACATGATAAAACACGTTAAAACAAAATGCAAACTATAAGAGATGGATTTAAAATACATCAAGGAGCATGTGAAGCTCATGACAGTGATCCAGTGTGAACAACACTGAGCTCTCAGTGGTTTTCTTGGAAAGCAAGAATCAGCCTGTAATTACATCCCTTCCACGTCTGCCAGTTGCACAGCTGAGCATCAACACTCCCACCGCAGCATTGCTTCCACACAGCTCCAACTCTCAGATTTACCACCAGCTAGGGGTTTGAGATTTTCTCTCTCTCTCGCATGTGCATTTGTCACCTCAGGAGCACAGGCAAACCCACAGGGTGGCATTTCTCTTGGAGGGAAGCAGTAAATCTGTGTCTTCTTTAGACTGCGCACCGATCTTGGATGGGTTTGCCCATCAGGACACTGTCCTGGTTATATTGATAGTGGAATTGCGTTAACCCTAAAGGCTTGATGCTCAGCTTCTGCTTGTGAGAGGACAATACAAACCAAATGGAGCAGAAAAATCAGAGAATGTTCCATAGAAACATGTAGCATCAAGACTTACTGAGGCTTTAAATGGGTTTATTATTAGCTTATGAGGGATTTCTATCCATATACTTGCAACAATAAAACCAGGATAGCAGCTGCTGTATAAATGAAGACCTCACATTGGACTCTACCTATCAGTCAAAGATAGTACTTGAGTAAATAATAGCTCTGACAGCACCTCCACTACCATTTTTGCTAAACTTTTAATCTGGGAATTAACATTAATGCTGTCATTAAACTCTGTTTTAAAAGGGTTAGACACCTTTACTGGGTGGAAAGGTTGTTGTCATCATCTCCTCTCATCTGTACTTGAGGAAGAAGCATTCAAAGCTCAGACTGAACTGCCGTCTGGTGCTATGATGACCCAAAGCCAATGCTGGTTGTGTGAGGTTCAGCTAGGCCATATGTTGGGTCCCGAGCAGTGCTACAGTCTTGGGCAGCAGTGGGTGGAAAGGTGTGCAGCAGAGAAGGACCTGGGAATGTTGATTGACAGTGCCTGAACATGAGCCAGCAGTGTGCCCAGGTGGCCAACAAAGCCAACTGCATCCTGGGCTGCATCAGCAATAGAGTGGCCAACAGAACCAAGCAGGTGATCCTGTCCCTATACTCGGCCCTGGTGGGGCTGCGTGCCAAGTACTGGGGTCACTTTTGGGCACTGCGGTGCAGAAAGAACACGGAGGTGCTGAAGAGGGGGCAGAG
>VZRI01013566.1:0-14582 GCA_013397515.1 Upupa epops | reverse complement strand
TGTAAAGTGGGTGAAAGTTTATTGCCGCAGCAGCGCAGAATGGACCATGTGGAGAAAAGGTACACCCAAACAGAGTATTACAGGTATCACCCAAGGAGCACACAGTGTCTGGAAGTCAAGAGAAGCACAAGAGCTAAGACAAAAGACCACAAAAGGTATTGAAAATAACAGCTAACTGGCAAACTAAGTAATTAGGTAATAATCTATTTTTCCCCTCAACCAATACTAAGACAATTAAAAAGAGTGACATTACAGGCAAAAAAGGTGGATGGTGCTCTGGAGGAAAACTCTGGCACAAAGTCCTCTTCCTTGAGACACCTGTGCATTTCATTCATTGGGATGTTCTGGTTAAGGCATCAGAGAGATGGCCTGAAGTAAGGAAGGATTCCCATCAGACTTTCTGAGTTAATGCTTTGTCCTCTCACAGCCACATTTTTAGAGAGAAGACCAAAGGCTGGTTACCTTTCAGGAATACAGGAGTGGTGATACCTATCATACTGACCAAAACATAAGTCACCCGTTTTCCTACGATAGTTCAGCTTGAGGTTAACAAGCTTTCAGGTCAATATACTAAATCCAGGATTGAGTTGGGGTATTTGAAGCTCAAATTTACTGACTGGGGAAGAGCCAACCCAAGCAACATCACACAAAGATGCATCAGAGAAATCTTTTGTATCCCTCCCAGGGAGGAAAAAACAGTTAGTGGAAGAAACTCAGAAATTACAACTTTACATTCAAATTCAAATGTCAAATATCCCTTCTGTCCAGCTGCACAACATACTTTAGATTTGTGAAGAGCCTGTGAAAACCACTCCAAGGCTGAAATGTAGCTGCCAAGGTAAAAACTTCACTACCATAAAGGTGAAAAGTGGGTAGTTTTGATTTACTACTTCATGACAGCCAGTGAGGCGTCTCAGGGGACTTTTGCAACAGCTGAGTCTGTGGTACCTCACCCAGCAGCAGGTGGTTCCACTTGCTGATTTCTCCCAGAGTCTCTGTTTCATAAGAATTAGGGTCGGTAACAGAAGGCTGTGGGATGGGTTTTAAAACAGTCACACACTGGGACCAGTCTGTACTACCTAAATACACTAAGGATCTGTTCCAACTGCATCGAAATAATAATGGGGTCAAAGTGTTTAAGAAAAGATTTTGTGTGGCACTTAGTGTTCTGGTGTAGCTGATGTTGAGCAATCAGGTCATAGGCTAGATTTGGTGATCTCAGAGGTCTACTCCAGCTTCAATAACAATAATAGCAGTAATTCCATTGCAGCTGATGATTTTGCAAGGGAGAGAAGGTCCTGCAGATGGCTCTTGTGTCCTGAAAGTGACTGTGATGTCAATAGTTGTTTAAAGGGGACAGTTCGGTTGGATGTTAGGGAGCCCTTCCTCATGGAAGGGGAGATCAGATGGACTGCCCAGGGCAGTGGTGGAATCCCCATCCCTGAAAGTGTTGAAGGACAGACTGGCTGTGGCCCTTAGTGCCCTGGTCTGATGTGGCAGTGTTAGGTCACAGGCTGGGATTGATGAGCTCAGGTCTTTTCCAGCCTCAATAATTATGTGATTCTGTAATGTTCAGGAGACTCTGACTTCTAACATCTGCCTATTCATGCCTGTCTTATGCTTCCATGCTTCTCATGTGGTTGAGCACCCACTCCCACAAATTTTATCTCTATTAAGTCCCAATGACATTCTTGATGGGTGAAAAACCTGGCTAGACCACTAAATAGGTGTGAAGGACAACAGGAAGCAGCCGATGCTCTGACACCACCAAGAGATACCTGAGTATATTAAAGAAACCATTACAGGCAGAGGTGGCAGCACTGTCTGTTATTAAGGTTGCCCAGAATGCTCTATTACTAAGTCACTAGCAGTTATAAAAATCCATGTGCAGACCACAGTCTGGTCTCATGGGCCTAACAGAGTAGGATTGCTATCTGAATACAGATGGCTTGACCTGACGTGCATTCCTGAGGCACAGCACACCCTGTCTTATCTCCCCAATTCACCTTGGTTGACCAAAGGGTTAAGCCCATTCTGCACATGCCTCAGGGCACACTCGCGGTTTGAATAACCTCAAATGCTCTCAGTCACAGGAGACTTTTCCTAACAAAAGCTGGAGCCAGCTAGAGCAGGTATATTGAAACCCTTAGCAAGCACTGGCTTTCTGGAAGAGCTGTTAATAGACAGTAATATTATAAAACAAACAGGCAAGAGAGTGTTTCCTAGACACAGCAGTTTAGAAATAAACACAGTGCATACAGTTCCTATGAAATGTAAACTCAAGTCCTTGTTGGAAATGAGAAAAAGCCCTGACGTCTCATCAGTAGGCACCCTGCAACACAGGAAGTTCTCCTAGTATTCATATTGCTCCATTAAGAGACAGGTGTGATCTCTCCATCTGTCCTCTGTTATGCTTTAGAAGCTGAGCAGAATCTCTTGCTGTAAGATCATAAATCTGTAAGTCAGATTTGTGTTTTCTGCATAGAAGTTTAAAGTTTGGGTTTAAAAAGTTGAAAAGTGTCTGCCCCCTCACTCCCACCCTTATTATTCCCCTCAGTGACTTCTGCCTTTGTTTTTGCTCCTCTCCACCTTGGACTGTTTGGAGATGCGACACCACCACTGAGAGAAAATGTTATCACTTCTGAGAACGCTATTGCTTCTCAAGGTGAAGAAAGTTTATGGTGAGTGGGAAGATTCACCTGGACCTGGGGAGACTGTAAGAATTCTGAGCTTTGAATTTTAATGAGTATCAGGACTCAAGTTGGATGACCGCNTATTCATATTGCTCCATTAAGAGACAGGTGTGATCTCTCCATCTGTCCTCTGTTATGCTTTAGAAGCTGAGCAGAATCTCTTGCTGTAAGATCATAAATCTGTAAGTCAGATTTGTGTTTTCTGCATAGAAGTTTAAAGTTTGGGTTTAAAAAGTTGAAAAGTGTCTGCCCCCTCACTCCCACCCTTATTATTCCCCTCAGTGACTTCTGCCTTTGTTTTTGCTCCTCTCCACCTTGGACTGTTTGGAGATGCGACACCACCACTGAGAGAAAATGTTATCACTTCTGAGAACGCTATTGCTTCTCAAGGTGAAGAAAATTTATGGTGAGTGGGAAGATTCACCTGGACCTGGGGAGACTGTAAGAATTCTGAGCTTTGAATTTTAATGAGTATCAGGACTCAAGTTGGATGACCGCTGTGATTTCAAAGAGAAGCAGGACAATGAAGATGTTTTGAACATTGTGTCTTAGTCAAATGTTAAGAACACTGATGAAACTCTAAGTCTCTGTCTCTATCTTCTGTGGGGATTTCTCTGATGTGTGGTTAGGGTAGTGAATTGCAACGTTTTTGTGCCTTTCTTTTCCAAATGGAGTCAGTTGTTTCACCGCCTGCAGATCTGTAAGCAGGTTTGTTAAACCTTCCCTTTGTTCTGACGCTTTAGATAAAAGTTCTTGGTTAAAATACAGTCAGACACCACGACACTGGTGGTGACCCAGGTGGGACACATGGAGATCTAGACAAGACTGCTACACAACAACAGTACTCCTGTGCCACCACATTGTCTCAGCATCTTCACCCTCCAAATACTGTGTAAGGAAAATCTCTGTCCCCAGTTTGGTCCAAGCAAGCACAATATTCTATGAGCCATTCGCAGTAAATAAAACACTGATCTAGAAGAAAATAATAAAATGCAAAGGAGACCCTCATTTGTTAAACTCTATCCATCCCATGCTCACTCAGCTGCCCTAAAAGAAATCTGTAACCTTGTACCAAAAGACAGGCTTGAGGAGGAATTCTAACTTTTTTACAAATGTAGTTTCTCAACAGAAAGGGAAAAAACCCACACAGATTTTCATTAGAACATAAAATAGTTTAGCAAGTACACGGCCTGAAATTGCAGGACTATGGCCCTGGTGAAGCTGAGAGGAGGCTTCTCAGGTGAGAGGATGGATGGGGCTCTGAGCAACCTGATCTAGTTAAGAGACGTCCCTGCATGTTGTAGTGGGGTTGGACTAGATGACCTTTAAAGATCCCTTCCAGCCAAACACTTTCTATGATTCTACGATTCACATCTGCCTCTTGCTCTCTCTGGGTTTTTTTTAAGATCTATTTGAAATCTCAAAACCAATATCCTAATAGGAAAGACATTCTGCATCTAATCACAACCACAACAGAGTAATGGCTGCTTCTCATAGAATCATTATGGATCAGAAAGGACCTTGAAACATCACATATCTATAGACANCTACACTGCTCTCCAACAGGTCAGTCCCCAACCTATACTGGTAGCTGGGGTTGTTCTTGCCCAGACGCAAGACTCTACACTGACCCTTGTTTTATCTCATTAAATTTCTCTCTGCCCAGCTCTCTAGCCTGGCCAGGTCTCACTGAATGGCAGCACAGACTGCTGGGGAAAAGACTCCATCTAAGCCTTCTGCTTTAATAAGGTCTTTTTAACTAAGGTTTTGCATGTGAAAACAACCCTAATGTGTCATATAGGTAGCAGCTTGGTACAAAATTCTGATCAACAGTATTTTATCTATTAACTTAATTTAACTTGTCTTTTCTATTCTCACCTCTGGATTCAACTCAAAATTCAGGTGAACTTTTTCTCCAGGTTGGATTTTGGCGACATCAAAGTGAAGAGTCAAAAGCTGGTCATCTGGTGTAAAAGTATCCTCATCACAGACCGTCAGCTCCAGTATGTTCTAATGAGAGATGCAAAGGATATAAATGCCATATTCTGGGACTTCTGAGACTGAAAAGAAGGTCTAGCAAGAGTCAGCATGCAACCTCCTGTTGTTCAATGGCAGACTCCTGCAACAGCACGGAGCTCAGTTCAGAGCCTGTGTGACTCAGACTGTGAAGTTAGGGACTAAGCGTAGAAGAAGGGGCAAATCATCAGACCTGACAATGAACAAGAGCCCATAAGAGAGGAAACATAGGTGACATGCATGATGGCAATAGGACAGAGGAAAGGTTACATGCGCAGCTCATCAGATCCCTTGCTGATTCAAAATTTTCTCCTGAGAATTTCTGGCATATCAGCAGAAAGTAATAATAGAGGGTAAACTCTTAGCCATTTGCAAATGTAAAGTGAAACTCATTAACAAAGTCTTTTCATAGAATCACTGAAGTTGGGAAAGACCTTTAAGATCATCAAGTCCAACCATAACTTACTCTACTAAGTCCACTATCACATCAACCACTGAACCATGTTCCCTAGCATTACATGCACGCAGCCTTTGAACACGTGGGGGGGACGACTCAATCCCTCCCTGGGCAGCCTGTTTCAAGGCCTGACAACCTTCAGAGAAAGAATTTTTTCCTCATGTCCAGCCCAACCCTCCCCTGGTGCTGCCTGAGGCCCTTCCCTCTTGTTCTGTCACTAGTCACTTGTGAGAAGAGACCAGCACCCTACAGCATCCTGTCAGGTAGTTGTAGAGGGTGATAAGGTCTCATCTCTTGCTCTACTCTTTCCAGGGTAAATCTTTTAACAAGATTTAAATTGCATTGATCCCCTTTACAATTCCTCAGGGCTCAGGTTACCTATAGCAGCGTGAGACAATGCAGCATCACTAAGCCATAGGAAGCTGACCTTTTCAGTCCAGACCATGTAGCATTCACCTTTTGGCTGCTAATTCTGCAGACTTTTTAATAGTTTTTTTGCAACATACTCTGGGACAGATATAAGCGTCCAATTTTATTCCACATGATCCATAATCTTCTAATGTTATTCACAGCATGAGCTGGCCAAGAGAGCCAAAGGCATTTTGCCTTTTGTCAGAAATCGTGTGGCCAGCAGGAGTAGTGAAGTGACTGCCCCCCTTTACTGGGCACTGGTGAGGCCTCGAGTACTGGGTTCAGTTTTTGATGCCTCACTACAATAAGGACATTGAGAGGCTGGTCCAAAGGAGAGCAACAAAGATGGTGAAGGGCTTAGACAACAGCTCTTATGAGAAGAGCTGAGGGAAATGGGGCTGTTCAGCCTGAGGAAGAGACACTTTATCAACCCCTACAACTTCCTGAAGGGATGCTGCAGAAAGGTGTGTGCTAGTCTCTTCTCACAGATCTTTGGTGACAGAACAAGAGAGACCAGCCTCAAGCTGCTCCATGGGAGGGTTAGGCTGGACATCACGAAACATGTTTTCACTGGAAGAGCAGTTAGGACTTGGAACAGGCTGCCCAGGGAGGGGGTTGAGTCACCATTGCTGGAGAAGTTTAAAATTGGTTTAGATGTGCATAGAGCTGGTCTAGTAGAAAACTTGCTACAGTAAGACTATTGGTTAGACTTGAAGATCTGAAGGCTCTTTTCCAGCATGAATGATTCTATGATGGTCAGGTTTGCTTTCTTATAGCCTATTTTTCTGAAAATACGCCAATTTAATGATGGAACAGTCAGCGTTAACAGACACCTTGGAATTTGTAACATATGGCATACGTTTAAGGTACATATCTTTAAGGTACCTCTTACCGTTTACAAACGACATTACCATTACTATATAAAGTAGATGCTATGGCAACATAGAGCAAAAGTGCCTTCCAGTCGCACACAAAAAAATATAGCCAACCTACTAAAAAGTTTATAAAGCTTCCCATCCAATTCATGAGGTTCTAGTGCTTAGAAGACAAGAGAGACCAGTCAGGGCACCAGAAGATCTACACCATGATTTGCATATTTGTAGGTAGCAAAAAGCATCTTTCACACTGTCTCTGCAATTACTTGAGGTCTCTCCAGTGAGATGAGAGTTTCTAGACACTATGGAAGCAGAAGTAGAGTTGCTTACTGTCCAGAGTGGAGGATAATACAGAATTTAAACTGGAAGGGCAAGAAAAGAATCAACAAGAGATCATCTACTTGAAAAAAATAAAGGTGGACTAGAAAACGTTTTTGAATCTGAGGGTGATGGATCCCTAGAACAGACTACTCAGAGAGGTGGTGGAGGCCACATCCCTGGAGCCATCCAAGGTCAGGCTGGATGGGCTCTGGGCAATCTGGTCTGGTTAGAGATGGCTGTTTGTCATACAGGGGTTGGGCTAGATGACCTCTGGAGGTCCATTAGACCCCAATACATTTTATTTTTCTATCTGTATGCTTCTATTACCATCTTATTCCTCAGCATAACTGAGCTTGAGCCTCAACAGTCTCATAGAGTGATGCAGACATCCCCGTTAAGAAGGATCTTCTTATTGTAACAGATGTGGATCTTACCTTTACTTTGCTTTGTATCATGAAGCGGAAAGTTTCATTCCAGACAGGGTTTCTGCAGTTGCAAATGGTTCGTGTCTGGGCTTCCCAACAGGAAGCTGTTGGCAGCCTCAGCTTGATGTAGCAATCAGTTTGGCTCACTATGTTAACAGAAAGATTCAAAAGTAGTACAGCTGCATTTCTGTGTACTTTCTTTTGCTCAGTTAGTGTAAAAAAGATCAGCTTCTGAGGAGTCCTACATATTTCATTAGGCCCAAAGGAAAACATTCTGGGTTTTGAGTTATTTAACTTTTCTGGTGAAGTTTATGTCCATTCAAAAGAAAAATATCATTTAAACCACTAATTCCATTTGATAGCAAACCCAAAAATATTCTATCCCAACAGCATTTAGCTGAACTATTTCATCTCTTCTGATTTTCTTTCCTTCAATTTTCAAATACTGGCCTTGCTCCAAGTGCATTCAAATGTGACTTCAGCTCCCAAAACTTCACTTTAAAACAAATAAAATAAGAATTTGATTTTGGGGATGTTTTGGCCTGGTTCTAATTGCAATGCACAAGATTCCCACTGATCTACAGTGCCGACACAAATACACCCAACACAACCCCTCAATCTTCCTGTCGCTTTCACAGGGGTGCCCCTTTCAGAAGAGGCAACCTGTGATAAAGGTGTTCAATGTACTGAAGTTCAAGTTAGGGGAAGAAACAGCCAGTGAAGGGAATGAGAACTTGTCTGACACAGATTTTTCTATCCTATTTGTCCTATCCTAAACCAAAATAAAACCATGTACAAATATTTCAGCCAAAACTACAATAGCACAAGAACATTAAATTCAGGTGACAGAGGTTTTCTTGCTGCCCTGTGAGCGTCCCACCTGTGATACTTACAGAGATCTGCTCTGCAGAGATTTCTCAGGCTTATAATTTTGACAGTAAGCCAGCACAACTGAGGCTCCTCTGGCTGCAGAACAAGGAGAGAAATATCTTCATTATTAACAAATAACTTAGATATAACTAACACAGTGTACCCTACAGCACAAGAAAGGCCATTCTCTCATTCATGCTATGGATATCTATCTGCTCATTTTAACTGTTTGAGACAACTGCTGAGAATTCATTCTTTCTTGTAATGACATGATATGCTCTTGATTTAAAAGCATGTCATGTCAGATTCTAGTTATGTTTACTCACCAGCTCAAGTTTGCTAAAGCTCTAGGTTTCGAAGGTTGGGCTTTAATGCAAGGAGTAGTAAGAAATACTACCAAGAGTTTTCACCAAAAAAAAGCCTTTACATAACTGCACCTGTAAAATCCAGGTACCTTCGGACTACAGGGGTTGCTCCTCAAATTTCAGAGAACCTCTGCTCAGGATTGCTGCCTCTCTGCCACATAACATGACTACAGAACACTGAATATAACTGCTACTGGACAGTGTGGATATGGGTTATGTAGCATTAAGAACATCTTTCACCACACCAAAATACCAGACACTTGAAAGGAAATAAAAGACAAAATGAGGGAGAGAACAGCTCCAGACGTGAACTGTTCAGCGAAAGGCTTCAGAGCTATTCAGTTATCACAGAATCATAGAGCAACCCAGGCTGGAAAAGACCTTCAAGATCATCAAAGTCCACAACCTGTCACCCATTGACAGGTTTTCAGTAGTCAGAAATAATCTTCATGGCAGATTTGATGAGAATAAAACTGCCTGTGTGTTAATTGATGCATTAAAAGCGATGAAGCAAGAGAGGCAGTTAAAATTGTGCACACATAAAAACTGCCTCACAAACCAAAACAAGCCCAAAAAATCCCCAAAGCTCAGATAAATGATTCCAAATGCCCTGCCTTGGTCAGAACTCCTGCAGAATAAATTATGTTTAATATATATTCAGATGGAAACACACCAGGCTGACAGGACTGATTTCCCGAGGGAAGCACTGAGCAATGGCAATATAATGACATCCCCTAGTGCACTGTTCTACAGGTGAAGAGCCTGAAGGCTCAACAACCATCTACATTTTTCATTTTCTGCTTGTAGCCCCCATCACAGCTATATACAACCCTAACACAGAAGTACTGACACTGGAAAAGCCCTCTGAGCTCATCCAGCCCAGCCCATGTCCTAACAACACCACATCAGCCAGACCAGGGCACTAAGGGCCACAGCCAGTCTGTCTTTCACACCTCCAGGGATGGGGACTCCACCACTGCCCTGGGCAGTCCATTCCAGGGTCTGTTCACCCTTTCCGTGAGGAAGGGCTTCCTAACAACCACCTCCCCTGATGCAGCTTCGGGGTCTGCCATCTTGTCCGGGCACTAGTAGTCTGGGAGGAGAGCCCAACCCCCACCTGACTACAATCTCCCTTCAGGTGGTTGTAGAGACGGAGAAGGTTCCCCTTTAGTCTCCTCTTCCGCAGGCTAAACCCCCTCTAGCTCCCTCAGCCTTTCCTCAACAGACTTTATCTCCATTCCTTTCCTCAGCCTCTTTGTTCCTCTCTGGACCCACTCCAGCCTCTCAAATCTCTTTCTTCAAGTGAAGAACCTAGAACTGCCATCAGTACTCAAGAGGAAGCCTCCGCAGTGTCCAATACAGGGGGAGAATTAGATCATAGTCCCGCAGGCCATACTATTCCTGACACAAGCCAGGATGCCATCAGCCTTCCAGGACTCCTGGGCACACTGCTGGCTCCTGTTCAGCTGCTTGTCAACCAGTATCCCCAGGTCCTTCTCTGCCAGGCTGCTCTCCAACCACTCATTTCCCAGTCTGTAGCTGCAATGGGTTATTGTGGCCAGGGTGTAGCACCCTGCACTTGGCCTTGTTAAACTTGGTTACAGGACAATCTTTCAGGATATCAGAAGCCAAATACTCCATGCAGAAGCAGTAGCTCCACTAAGTAAATCGAAAGGAACAATTAAATCTTCAGACCACCGTGATTTCTGAGAAACTGTCCACTTAGAAGCAACTTGTGTACTTCTTATTTTGAATCATAGAATCATTAAGGTTGAAAGAGACCTCCAAGTTCATCTAGTCCAACAGTCAACCCAATGCTACCCTGCCCAAGAGACCATGATGCACCAGTATCCTGACAGGAACAGACTAACCATCTGAAAAGCACCAAATCATGAGGTCCCATGCTATTTACAACCCACAGGAAACATCCTCAAGCGAATAGCTTTCTCTCAGAAGGTGCTATTGGAACTAACAGGTTTAGAACAACCACGTCCATCTCAGAAGTTTTGGCAGCAATGACTCTGGAGATAGAGCAACAGGAGTAGACAATCCAGGTTGCTGAAAGCTCAGCTTTTCAACCCAAATACAAATGATTACTACTTCATCCTCAGCTTTAGCATCATCTGTATCCAGGAGTCTGGAGAGAACTTATTCATGAGATGGCTTAAGTACAAATAAAATGTGCAGACACAGACTCAATTATTATTCGATAGTTCTAGCAGTTAGTGAATTTGCTGCTCTCTCAAATCTATCCAAGAGCTAGCCTCACGCTCTTAAGAGCACTGAGTACAGCTAGGGAACAGATCTAGGAAACACACGGTAAAAAACACACTATAGGTTTTTAATGGGGTTTTTGCTATAATTTAATATAATTTCAACCAAACATCCCTCAGAGAAGGGGAATAATTCATCACAAATCTAGTAAGTGCCACACTCATTGTGCTCCAAAACATTTACCCTTACACTTTCATAAAAAATAGCATTCAGAAGTATTTTAAGTGGTAGACACTGAATAATCCACTTTATCTGCTCATCTGCAACAAAAAAAGAAAAGCAAGGCAACATTTGAAGACTGAGCGCTGGGTGTTAGGAATTGTGACTACCGTCTGGCACTGATGTCACCATAAAAATCAAGACTAAAATCCAGCTCTCCCAGTTACATGCCCAGCATCTAAACCACAAGTTCCTCATCTTTCTCACCTTCCCCACCTTTAAGTTATAGCGAATGTTTTCCACGTTGGAAAGCACCCTCACAGAACAAGCACATATTCTCTGCTCTTGTGAAAACAGTGAAGCTCAAAGATAGGAAATGCTGATGGAAGGCTGCAGCTAGCACAGCTGGAGTTCATACCCCACAGCCCTCTCCTTGCAGCCCAGAATATACAGTACCTTATCTTCCACGCTGAGTGGACTCTCACAATTCCTCCTCCTGATTCCAATCTTCCTGTGTGGGTTTGCCTGAAGAAACCCATCCTGAGGACAAGAAGACAGGAGAGAAGCCAATGCTGAAACTTAGCAGTCAAAAATTCCTAATTCTGTTTCTAATCAGATTCCCCATGGCAATAGCAGAGGGCTCAACCATTTCTCCCTCTCACAGTGAGATACATCTCCATTTCCCCATCCGGCTGATGGACTCACTAATGAATCTGCCTGTTTTACATCTAAGGACCAAAATTATCCAAGCATTTGCTTTTGATGAATTTAAACCAAGACAGCCAAACAGATCCTCCTGCCCCACCACTGATTTTCTCTTACCAAAGGTGAATAGGCTGGTGATCCCATCACTGTCTCTGTTTTGTAAAAGGCAACACTGCAGTGGTCCAGTCTGTGTGTCCTATGGCTGTTCCTGGACCACACAATTTTCCAACCAACTGAGGCAGGGAAGAAAACCTGCAAGACTGACTCATAGCTCCACCTCCTCCTGATTTCAAAAAACACAAATTATGCTCTTGTGTGGCACTGGAAGATGGAAGGTGAAGGAGTCTGTTTTATGTTTCAATATCCCAGTGATTCAGGGAAAAGAAGAGATGGCTCAAATGTTTTATCATAGGCTAATCCCACACTACAGTTAATCTAGCACCATACGCTTTCAATAACGATCCTCCAGATATCCTGGGGCAATTGCAACCCTCACAAAGTACAGATCAAGCAGAACCTTTTGACCAGTGATCATTTTTCTAGCACTAAAATCCATACATGCCTGAAGATCTTACCCAGTTCCCACTGACTCCTCCAGCCAGAGGCAAAACTGCAAGGATCTTCACCAATTTCACTACAAATTGGAACCGCAAGGTGGAGGCTGGCTCCCAGGAGCAGTGGCAAACTGTTAAAGGGAACAGCCTGTAGCTCTTCACCTATTTCTGTTACTTAATGGATGTTATGGAGTAAGCAGAGCCAACAGGATTTCTTTATCAAAATACTTGTTAATGAAAATGCTTTCAAGTAAATCAGTAGAAGCTCATATCAGCTTTAAATACAAATAACTACTTCTTTCTTTGAATTCCCTAAATATTTCAACAATTTTAAAATTGTCAAGTCTGATTTCTTTTTCATTTCAGAATAACTTTGAAATCATTTTTTCCATAATAACACTCAAAACACAACAGAGGTATCTGGTACCATTATTAAGGTTCTAAAATACAGCCACAGCCAGTTATTGCATTAAACCTTTAAAATCCATAAACCCAGATGTTACTGAACAGTGAGAAACTGCAGTTGAAATAAGTGTGTTCTCAAACCATTTCTCTTATTTGTATGGAATTCCCAGCTTTCTAAGTCAAAAAGAAAACTCCATTTTGAAGCAGCAGGACTTACTCGAAAGAAAAATGACTCTGACTTTCAACAGCCATTCCTAATGACAGTCTCTGACAATTCAAAGTCTCCTGTAGAGAGCTGCCTTAGAAAAAGTACCGAGTCATCAATCTCAGCCATCCTGAGTCCATGAGAATTACAACTCATCTGGTCTTTCATCAACTCAGACTCTGACTATGTACACATTCCTGCTATAGACTGCTCTATCATTTATGCAAAAACTGATGATGTCCAAGCTACAGGGGTTTTATTGCCTTGATTTTATTTTGCCTCATTACAACAGAGGCTATTTCACATGGATTATATGACAATGCTTTTCAAGTAATCCTTCCTGATCTGAAACAAGAGGTTCAGTTCAAGCTGCTACAAGAGGCTGACCATGATTGCCACCACATTGCTTAGTTCAAGGCCTGAAAGTCATTCTATGGCTCAGTTTGATGACAGTGGATTCTCTCCAGCTCTTCAAGAACAAAAGCTACCCATGCAATTAGATAGCATGCTGTTCTCCCCACTCAGCCCCTACGCCTTCTGCAATCTCTACATTTGCATCCTTTATGGATTTTATAGATAAAATTAGCACCAGGAGGTGCTCAAGCAGCTGTCACTACTCAAACATACTTGGTTTGCACACCATGAGAAAGAAGAAATGCAGCTGAACAGCTTTTCCACACAAAACCAGACAGGCCAGCAACTGTAGGAAGTTACTGGATCACATGGTATTGTGCATCATGAGCAGCCGTGGTGGTGAGTCAGGAGCCAGGCAGCCACGTGCCAGGTGACAAGACGGTGTTTCAACAGTACCATCACAACAACAGAAGCCTTCAGCAGTACTAGTTGCATGATGATGTGAGGTCTGGAGTCACACAGACACTTCAGCTGAACCACAGAAGTTGCAGCACAGGTGCCTGGGTTGACGAAGAAGTAAACCACACACAGCAACACCAGCACAGGCTCTGCAGCCTCTTGAGAGGCAGCTGCAGGAGCTGGAGACTCCCATTTGCCACCAGGACCCCGGGTCAGTTTTCACACAAATGCAGAAACACTTTCACAGAATTTTGAAACTGACAGTCAGCGATACTGCCAAATCCTTGCAGGGCTTCTGCTTCTAAGGCAAAGAGGGAAAAAGTCCTGGCACCCAAGCCTGGCAAGACTGCTAACTTCTGACAGAAAAGTGCTGCAATCAATATCCAGAGAGCTCTTGATCTGAGATCCATTTCACCAGCGCAGGCACAGGGCCCAGCTTCATTTCATAGAATCAGAGAATTGTTTACGTTGGGAAAATCCTTTAAAATCACGAAGTTCAACCCAAAACTGTCCCAAGCCCATTGCTAAACCCTGTTCCTAAGCTCCAGATCTACACAACTTCTGAACATATCCTGGGACGACGAATTAACCGCATCTCTGGGCAGCCTATTCCAATCCCTGACTGTTCTTTCAATGAAGCTGTTTTTCCTAACATCTGTAGAACCTGAACTTCCCTGATGCAATTTGAGGCCATTTCTTCTTGTCCTATCACTTGCTACTTGAGAGAAGAGACCAAGCCCTTCCTCTCTACAACCTCCTTTCAAGAACTTGTAGACAGCAGTAAGGTCTCCCCTCAGCCTCCTTCTCTCCAGACTAAACAACTGCAGTTCCCTCAGCTGCTCCTCATAAGGCTTGTGCTCCAGGCCCTTCACAAGCCTTGTGGCCCTTCTTTGCACCAGCTCCAGCCCCTCAATGTCCTTGTATTAAGGTGCCCAAAACTGAACCCAGTACTTGAAGTGAGGCCTCAGCAGTGCAAAGCACACGGGGACAATCGCTTCCCTATTCCAATTTGCCATATTATTTCTGATACAAGC
>VZRI01013565.1:0-11086 GCA_013397515.1 Upupa epops | reverse complement strand
TATATATATTTATATTATATATATATATAAATAAAATAATTGTATATTTTTTATTAGAAAATAACATATAAGCTAGGAAAGGCTTAGGACACACATGGGCTACACGTTCTTGTTTGTCCTGTGGGTAAGCCCCCTGTGTTCCTTAGCGTATGTTTGCTGTCTAGCTCTGCTGACTGCATCTAGAAGGTCCACAGAGCGACTTAGGAAGAGGAAGCCTTGTTCAACAGACCAGTGTTTACTCTGTGGAGAGTCCACATCTCCACTCTGTTTGGGGTCTGGATGTTACAAAAGCTTCAGGGAGTTGCTCTCTTTGGTGTTGAAACCTGAGCTGTGCCCTTCCTGACCATCGATAGCAGTTCCTACGCCATCGTCACCTCCATACCGAGTCCTTCCGCAAAGGGAGCTTTGCTGTGCGCTGCTTAAAATGACTTTGCCCTGGTTCACAGACTTTTACTGTTCGGGTTAGATCAAAGGGAGCTGTACGCACAGCCCTCATGAGGTCGCAGTTGTTGTTCTCTGCCTTACGACCCTTTTTCCTTTTACAGGTTGTCACCTTGTGGTATAGAGCTCCTGAAGTTTTGCTTCAGTCCAGCTACGCAACACCGGTTGATCTCTGGAGTGTCGGCTGCATATTTGCAGAAATGTTCCGTCGAAAGTAAGAGACCCCCTTTCATTTTCTCCGCGGTTTTCATGTGAACTCTTCTAGTCTGGCTGGGAATGTCTGCTGCCACGAGCGGGACCACATTTCTATTGGGATGGCCCGGTAGGATGTTTTGTGTGCAGCACGCCGCCTAAATATCCACAGGGAAGTCACACTGGTTGCCAGCGTGGAGTCTCTTCCTTGATGGGAGCCTGCCACAGCTCTTGGTAAAGCCTGTCGGAGCGCAGCTGTGTTCCCTGAATCCGAAGGCAGAGAGGCTGTTGGTCAGTTTGTGTAAAGCTGGGTTCTGGAGAGGGTTTACCCTAGGGATGGCAGGTCATGGTGATCAGCAGAGTCTCCTTGCTCTGGAGCACTGTCTGCTTGTAGTCCCCTCCTAGAACAGCTGAGATCTCAGGAGTCACTATAGAGTACTAGCAATAGGAAACAGAGGTAGAGTTTTATTAAAGAACAAGCTGTCTGGCCCGAGTGTAGGGTCACAGAGGTGTGAAATGTAGTCAAAAGATCACAGCAAAGGCTCTTCGATTTGCTTAACCTGCCTGTCAGAACTCTCTTGCTACAAACTCAGATGAGTTGTGAGTATGAAAGGATCGTTTGGGTTCTGGTCTTTCCCCGTGGAAGGACAGGAGCATGGAGGTCGCAGCATGTACGGTGTGGAGAGGAACAAACCCCCAGGGCCCCGAGAGACAGCTCTTTCATTTTTACCCTATGGATTTCAAAGGAGCAGTTGCAGGCGTTCACAGTCACTCCGGGATTTTACTGCTTATTCATGTTAGGGTATGGAAAAAATCCTTCTCCTTGGGCTTCTTGCCTGGTCAAGCGGCCCGGGTAGAATCATTATACCCCACCCTCTCTCTGACTCAGAAATGAGGGAAGAAAACGAGGGAAGAAAAGCAGGAGTGCCCGTTAAACTCTCAATTGAAACGTTTAGCCTTCTGCCAGGTTCACGATGGCGTGGAGGCAGGGGTGTTTTTCCTGCTTCCTAGACCTCATTTTTTATTTCAGGCAGGAGTGAGGCAGGATAAGCAGCGCGGCATTTGATTACAAGCTCAAAACTCTCATCTTTTCCTCTTTTAATTCAAATTATTAATATGAATTAATAGTATTAATATTTATTTATGTCTTAATATGTTGATTAAATAAATTATTAATTAAATTTTTATATTAGTATGGCAATGAAATAAATTATTAATTAGATTTATATCTTAATGTGGCGATGAAATAAATATATTATTAATTAATTTTTATATTAATATGGTGATGAAATGAAAATTAATTAATAGTATTATTTATATTTATTTATTTACTTGTTTATTTATTTCTTTATTACTATGGCAGTGAACTTCTGCCACACAGAAGCATCACCAATTTCCTGTTATGAACTATGAGCTTCATTTTCCCTCCCAATCCAAAGCAGTAAATTCAGTCAGGGCCAGGCAGTTACCTCTTCTCCTTCTTTACAAACGCAGCTATGACATTAATATTCCAAATTCAGATCGTTAATAGTGGGATTTTTTTCACTGCATGAGATCTGACTTGAATCAGACGGGTGAAACCAAGGCTTGCAATTATTCTTGCCAAAGGCAGGGTCAGTCTGACCCTCTCAGTCCTAAATTTGGGACGCTGTAGAGGTCAGGAATCTGCCAAGCCTGTCTGTGTGTTGTTTCCTTGGGAGTACTGTGACTTCCACAGACTCGAGTACACAAGCATGATTTGCCCCGCTCATCCCAAGGCTTCCTGCCATGAAGGTGCAGTGAGCAGCACCGAGCGGCTCTCTCCGTGCGCTCTTGTACTGGGTTGATGTCGCTAGACTCTCGTGTGATGTACGTTGTCTCTCTGGTTCTCCTGAAGGACTGCAAAAGAAGGCCCATACTCCTGCGGCCTTGGTAGCAGTGAACAGTAAAAGTTTGCAAACTCCATGGGTTAGTATTACTATACAGCAGCTATTTCTGCTGGGGAATGGTAGTGCCCTTGGGTAAACACTGGTCTCTGTTCCCTCTAGTGCTAACAGGATCAGAGTGTGAGGATGCAGCTAAATCTTACGACTAGGTGCTGGTTTGACACAGAGACAACCTCTTTCTCTTTACTGTCCTACTGACTGCTTGTCGCCTTGGTCTCTGCTCTCTTTTGCTTTCGTTTGGAAATATTTCAAAGCTCTGTCATTTTTAAGAAGTTTACTGAGAGTACTCTGCTCTTTTCTACATCACAGAGGCTCCATTTCACATTAAAGTAGCATGCGGAATCACAAAGCACCCTCTTTATCCCACAGTTTGCCTGAACATAGTTGTGTAGGCTGTTAGAATCACAGCCGGGGTGCTGTAGGTGTGGACAAGTACAGGATGAGAGGTGAGAGCGCTAGGCTCTGGTCCCTGTGTTGTAGATTCCAGTCTTCAGCTTGAAGATTCCTCGTTTCATTTAGATCACCCTTAATCCAAAACAGCTCCAGAGAAATGAACCAGAGAAGAGTGTACAAAGGAATCCATAGACACAAGCCATAAAATATCTATGTTTAGGTATAGCCAGTCAACATTTCTCTCATCGTAGCTCATGTGGCTAAACAAAGGACATCTCTCAGGTGGGGACTCTGCTCCTCCTGCAATCTAAGGTTTGTATAAAGTATTATCTCAGTGCCCCGAGCGTTATCCAGCCAAGAGGGAAGTTCATTCCACGCACATGAGCTTTACTCTGAGGCTGGTCATGCACCAGCTCTGTGGTGATTTGATCAGCCTGCAGTTGGTAAGATCATCAGCCCCAGAATTTCTTAAACCACAAGACTGGAAAAAAAGAGCGTGAGGTTATTATTTATTTAGTGAAGAATGGTTTCTGCAGTTGTCTCGTTGTTCAGCTCCTAATATCTGTCAGACAGTTACTGCATTACCAATCAGGATTGAAATTTATAGCAGCAGGCAAGAGATGTGTGACCCTCAAATTCCTATGAGTGGACAAGTTCCACAGTGGACACAAACCCTGCCCGTGGATAAGCAAGGTATAGGCACAGCAGTCGTCTGTCCATGACACTGATTTGTTTAATTTCAAAGGGGATTTAGTTGTGCCAAGTGACCCTCGCTTCAACGTGACTGCAGACTATGAATACTGCCATGAAAGGAATGGTGAGGCATACTTGGAATCATAGAATCATTAGGGATCGGAAGGAACCTCAGAAGATCATCTAGTCCTGCCACAGCAGAATCACCCAGACCCAATGGCACAGGAACACAGCCAGGCGGGGCTGGAACGTCTCCAGAGAAGGAGACTCCACAGCCCCCCTGGGCAGCCTGTGCCAGTGCTCCGGGACCCTCCCTGGGAAGAAGGTCCTGCTGAGATTGAGAGGGAACCTCCTCTGCTCCAGCTGGCACCCAGTGCCCCTTGTCCTAGCACCAGATTGGACTGGATGATCTTTCGAGATCCCATCCGATCCCTAAGGATTCTATGACATCTAGGACAGAGCAGTTGAGTAAATACAGCCATGAACACTGCTGTGAGTTGGGGCTTCTGGACAAACGGGCAAACGTCTTCAGTGTAGATGAGGAGCAAGCTGTTCCCTTTATCAGGCAGCAGTTTTAAGCACAGCCTCTACCATCACCTTATCGGGTGTTTTCCAGTGACCCTCCTACCGATCTATCTAGCAGACCAAGCCCTCGGCAGTGTAATCATTCCGTTCGCTGTGCCCACCGTTAGCTTTCGGTAGCAGGGAAGTTAAAACCACTCCTTCTGTTGTTCCCTTCCCCGTTTCGGGTTAGTCTGTTAGCCAAGGTGACTGCTGCAGCTAAGGGCTGTACAAGCTTGATTTGCAACCTCTGACCCAAGGTAGCGAAGGGGTCTGGCCCGAGTTAGGTTTTGCCATTTTTGGGAACCAACTCGTTATGTGACGGGAATGATTTAAGCTGCGAGTGCCGTCGAGGCTCTCCACGGTCCAGCCCGACTGCAGCGGGAGAGGGGTCATTCCTCGGAAAGATCTTGTCGCTGCGCTTTGCACTTCTCCTCCTTTATTCCCCTGCCATTCGTGTGCACGTGGCTGCGTGTGTGGGAGGCTGATGGGTTTTCCAAAGCAGATTGAATCAAATCGGATTTCTCTTTTCTCCCCACATCCACCCCTCCCTCCCTCCCTCCCCGGAGAAGCAGCCAGTTCTGTCAGAGCAAAAACCATACCGAGGTTTTTTAAGTCGAAGGGACCCAAGCCACGGTTTAGCTGAGAGCCCTGCACGAGCTGATGGAGCAACACGCTGCTTTGCTCTCAGATTAACTAACAGAGGAAGGCAGAAGGCTCTGCTTGTTCACATTCTTCCACCTTCCAGAGAAGCTGGATTGTTTGCTGTTCAGACTGACCCCTTGGGCAGAAGTCCCATTGACTTTGAGCAGAGGACCAGCCCCCACTGGTGGACAGGACACAGACAGCCAGAGCAATACTGCTACGAGTTCCCCAGACAGCATCACCCCATCACAAGTGAGAACACCTTGCTGTTTCCAACTTGCCTTTTCCCTCCAGCCTTTTCTAGCTGATACCTTCCTCAGTGTCTACGGTTGGGCTGATTGATAGCCGTTAGTCAAATCCACTAACTGTATCAGTCTGTGGTTGGAGATGAGTGGGAAGTGAGTGCCAGCCCATTCACTTGTGGTTTTCCTTCGAGTTTCCAGCTGTGCCAGACGTTCAGTCAGGGGAATAGATCTGTTGGTAAGGGAAACAGTTGACAAACCATAGAAACCAAAAACCGTCGCTACCCGTGGCAGAAAACCCCGGGAGGAAACCTTGAGGCAGGGCTAGGAAGACCCATAAATCAAGTTGAATTTGACTACTAAGTTCAGGTGTGAGGCTGTGCAGCCAACCAGTGGCCAAAGCACCGTGGATGGGTGGCACTGGGCTGGCAGGTGGCAGCTCAAGCCCAGTGGGCGCTCATGAGAGAGCTGACCATGTAGCTCACGCAAGCTCCTGAGCCTTCTCCCTTTGGAGCCAGTTTTCCTTGTGCCAGCACACACGTGTTGTGCCTTGATTCCCGTTGTTGGCTGCACACCACGTGCGGCGTTGCCATCGCATTTGCCCACACACTCTGCTTGACCCGATGTATACGCACACTCAAACGAGTCCACGTGAGGCACGGCCACTGTGATGCCCTGGCTGCTGGAGTTGGTGTCGGGATTTGACAAGTGGAGAGCTCTTGATGGCAGCTGTGACGTGCCCGGCTGCCCTCTTCTGCAGGCAGCACTCTTCAGTTTGAAGCCTTTGATGAAAGAGCAGTTTGGCTCTGCAGAAACTCAGGCGCAATGTGCTCTGCTTTCCTTTTATAGATGCACCGACTGCGTGTCGTCCAGAAGCTGATCAGACACAGTCTGTGAGGCAGTACTTCTTCTTTTACTTAAGTATTCTCCATATTCGTAGCTCCTCAGTACCCAGGTTTGTCAGTAACAAATGCTTCAGGGAGGTAGGCACTTGTCAAGCAAGGATTACTCCATCTCCCCTCATTTACTGTCCTGAGCTGGAGTAAACTGGCATGAAGACACAGTTAGTATCGATTCCGACTGAGTCTGAATCAGTTACCTGAAGATAAATGACTCGAGCAGAGTCCAGAATTTGACCACTCTGGTGACTTAGCAGATCGTTTTCCAAGGTGTCACGTCCACATAACTGTTCTGTTCCTCTGTCAGGGCAGCTCACGCCAAGTCCTCTACAGTAACACAGTGTTGAAGTGCTGTCTCTATCCCAGTAATTACAGTGCTTTCGGCATCCAGAGCATGCACAGAGCAAGGAACACGTCCAGGCGGGGCTGGAACGTCTCCAGAGAGGGAGACTCCACAACCCCCCTGGGCAGCCTGTTCCGAATGAGCCCTCCTGGCTCCTACCCATCCACACAGAACCCGTAGTTTCTGCTTTGAAGGCACTGGACAAGCTGGGGAAGGTGGTAGAAATCCATCAGGATTTGACATAGCACAGGCTGCCCAGGGGGGCTGTGGAGTCTCCTTCTCTGCAGACGTTCCAGCCCCGCCTGGCTGTGTTCCTGTGCCACTGGGTCTGGGTGATCCTGCTGTGGCAGGGGGACTGGACTGGGTGATCTTTTGAGGTCCCTTCCAATCCCTGAGGATTCTGTGATTCAGAATAACTCAGAGTTAGCAGAAGATCAGGGTCCTGCACCTGCTTCTGCATGTGGGCACTGAGAGAGAGGAAGGACTGTAGCTGACTACTCCTTGTTGTCCCAGTGGAAATGGAAGAGGCCTTCCTCTGTAAAGGGCACCAGTGAAATGATGTCTTTGGCTACCAGTGCTGTTGAGGAGCTGTATCAGACAGAAGAAAGAGAGTGTGCAGTGAGAGATCCTCCGTCAGCTGTCGGTAACCTGTTGGCATGTCTTTGGAGTAACTGCTGGCAGGACAGGAGACCACAGGTTGCACCAGGGGAAGTTCAGATTGGAAATTAGGAATGATATCTGTAGTGAGAGGCAGTCAAACAGCGGAACAGGCCGCCCAGGGCAGTGGTGGGGTCACCATCCCTGGAGGTGTTCAGAAGGTGACTGGATGTGGCCCTTTGGGCCATGGTCTAGTGCTCATGGAGGTGCTGGGTTGATGGTTGGACTGGATGATCTTGGAGATCCTTTGCAACCTTAATGACTCTGTGATTTTAACCAGAAACCCAGACTGGTGATGACACCGTAGTGAACTCCTCACGAAGACGGCAGCACAGTCGTACAGCCATCCGAATTCCATGTTTTCCTTAGGCACCAGTGGGTGATAGTGTTTTATAAATGAGGAGTGAAAACACTTCTGATTGCACTTTGAGATGAAAATGTGTCTGCAGCCCTCTGAGCGCGGGCTCCGTTGCTGTTTTCTGAAAGCCTCTGGACATCCAGCCTACTAATTTGTGTCTTTCCTGAACATGTCTTTCTTTATGCCACAGAAGGATTCCTCTCCTTCCAGGTAAAGTCTGTGCTGGTTCCTGCCCCGTTCTGTATAGACCTTCCTAAATCCATTGTCGTTTATTTGAGCCCTTTGAGTTCGGATCACCGTTCCCATCCCAGTTCCCATCCCAGTTCCATCACACAACATTTATAGCCATAACGATTCACCCTCGGTCCATCTCAGTGATCGGGTAATGAATTGCCTGACGTTCACTCGGGGTTTGTGTCTCTCCCTGCAGCCATTTAAGTGTCTTCTGCATCCTGGAGTAGCTTGGTTGGTTGCTCTGTTATTACCGCAGAGATTCTGTCAGTGTCATTCGTAGTGCCCGTTGAGAGGCGGCTATGTCATTCTCATTAGAGGATGCCAGTAGACTTTCCAGAGTAGCATGTTCCAGCCGTTCACTTTTTATCAGCTCTAGTGGAAACGTGAAGGCTGCTTCCCCAGACCGGCTAAATACGGGGGCACCGGCACCTGAGCTCTCCCTGAAACCCTGAAGACGTTTTCACCCTGCGCTGGCAGCTGCCGATTGCAAATACAGATTCACATCCCTTACAGCAAGTCACGCCCTAAACGTTATTCCTTTATCCTTTCAGACCACTCTTCCGTGGAAATTCCGATGTGGATCAGCTAGGAAAAATCTTTGAGTAAGTAGAAACGAGTTGCGTGGAGTCGGTGCTTAGCGCTGAAGCGCCGTGAGCATCCGTCGCCGTGTGTTTGTGCAGCCATGTGAACAGAACGATCTTGTTTGTAATTCAGGATGGATTTTATAATTAATTAATAATGTATTAATATGTAAAAAATTAAGTATTAATTAATAATGGATTCCTTATTATTAATCATAATTACTATATAAATATAATTATATGTATTATAATTGTATTATAATTATATTTATAATGATATATTATTAATTATATTGTGCATCTGCCATGCCTGAGGATTTCCAAACAGTCAGGTCCGCGAGTCCGAGCGGCACTCTTCGTGCAGCCGAATGCAGAGGGGCTCCGTTCCAGCCCTCCGGGTATTTGAGAAAGCAGCGCTTAAAACTGTGCCTGAGCGGACACCTCTGGGATGAGCACTGCGAGCTGCTCTGCAGCAAACACCCCTCTCCACCAGGCAGCCCCTTAGCTTTCAAAAGGCACTGTGTCGCCGGTTAAAACTGGTGACAGTCCGTATTTGCTCAGGGGAGGTAAACGTGAGAGCAGAGCGAGCACCAGCACGTTCACACGCGCATCCTCACAGGTTAGCTCGTTGGCTTGATTTTAAAACCGGTTCTAGGAAGCGGTGGGCTTCACGTGGAGAATATATGTGATGTATGAATGCACTGAGGAGCTGGGGAGACTCTAAACCTTCCGAGGTGGAAGAGTTCTCTTCCCAAATAGGGTCTTAGTTAAAAATCCAAGAGTTACTGATTTCACCCAGATGATAGTGGAGGAGGACGGAGTCGCTTTTCCTTCTGAGAGCTTTTCAAAGCGCGGCGTGATTCTGAAGTTGAAGAGCCACGTAAATTTAAGATCTAGCTGAAAATGATGTGAGGAAATGAAAACCTCAGAAGGGCTGATCCCACCCTGGTCAAGGAATGCCGAATGCCCGTGTACTTCTGCACCTCTGCCTGCTGTTTTCACGTGGAGGGGCGGCAGGGATTCCGGCACCTAGATGATGTCAGAAATAGGGAGCACTGAGAGAGAAGGCTGGAAAGCACTTCTCCTGAAGGTATTCCAAAGAGGAGGCAGGAAAACTTCCAAGGAGATGAGCTTAAACAGAGCAAATCAAGTTCTCTGTTGAACCACTTTCCCAGTCCTCAAATCACACCAGATGTGTTCCCAAGCTTTTCCATGATGGAATGCCAGGTTCCTACATCGCAGGTCTTGATTTCACACGGTTGACTGCCCTTTCCTGGTACCGTACCAGCGTGCGTGACTCGCGCGCGCGGTTCCTTTGTCATGCGCTGAAGAGTTCCTCCTGCTCAGTCCAGGTCCTTAGAATTTCCTCCTTGTCCTTCTGCCAGAGCCACTCCTTCCGCTTGCGGCGATCTCCTCCGCTACGGGCAGGCACTTTCCGCCCCTCCGATATATTTTACCATTTCAACGGGCATCGCTGTGATCTTTCCAAGGGTTTCCATTCCTTTCTGACACTGAAGGGAGGAAAAATAACCCAAGCTGGGGTTACAAGCAGCTAGGGGCAGCCTCCAACAGAGATCTCTCCATCCCTGGGGGCTGAGATTACCTGCGCAGGAAAGAATTCATCAAGAAGAGAGAGCGCTGCGCTGGTTTGAGAGTGAATTCCTTGTGAAGAGAGAGTCTGGGTTTGCTTCTCCTATGCCCTTCTCCCTGAAGGGTTAAGCAGCTCCTCTCTTGGGTTCTGCCAAGGGGTGGGGTTATGCTAACGAGTGTTTATTTTGTGTTTTCACAGCTGGAGAACCCCCGACAGTTAGGCTTTGCCCTTCTTGTAGGAGGAGTGTTCCTCTCTGCAGCTGTGACTCACTCCAGGCTACAGTGGCCAGGACCTAGTGCTGCGTTTGCCCGAGATGAGGACCGATGCATTCATGGGGCTGTGCTCTGCCTTTGCTGTCCCTGTGCATTCTCATTTGCATCAGGGAAAATTCCACCCTGGGCGAGGGCAGATCCCCCGGAGGTGGCCCAAAGCAAGGATGCCCTGGGCCTGTGGGATGTCCTCACAGATTTCAGGCCAGGAGCTGCAGTGGTTTGAGCAGACTTGTCTGCTGTTGATCACAGTGGCAGGGGGAAGTACTCGGGGCTTCTCAAGAGCAGAGCTCAACCTTTGGCAGAGCGGAAACTCATCCAAGCTGCTCCCAGACTTAGTCACTGCAACGGTAGAGCTGCAAGACGAGAGGTCAGGGAGCCTGCTCAGGTGTTCATTACCAGGGGTTTGGAGGGCTATGTGAGGGCACTGCTCTCTCTGCCTTCCAGTCTTGTTCCACCTTGCCTGCCAGGCGGCCTCCTTGGGTGTTTGGAGAGCTTGGCCTGCTGCTTGCTCTGCCCTGCTTGGTGCTCTCTCACGTTTTTCAGAGGAAAGAAATGAGGACTGAGCAAACACACTGGAGCAACAGGTTAGACAGACTTCAGTGTTAGATTAGGGTTTACCTCCCCCAGCTCGTTAGGGGATGTAATTACATTTATTAACGCGTTCCTTTTACCTGGGAAGGTCGTTAATATTTTAGATGCAATGAATGTGAGGCTGCTCCGTGCATTTCATTCAGATCCAGATCCCCAGCAGCCAATCCCTCGGCTTTAACCTCTGTGGCCGAGGCTGTTTCCCCATCCTCCCGCTGTCCCTGGGCTGATGAAAGTCAGATTCCACTTTCCCTCTGCGATTCACTCCTCATTTCCCAAGAGCTGTGAAACCATCGGACGCAGTGAGGTCACAGCTGGCCTCAGGTTTTTAATTGTGCTGCCCTTCCAGATACCCTGTTGTTTGGAGGACGTAGGAATTCTGTCAGGTTGTTAATTAATATCGTAGTTCTGTTATAATAGTATTATAGAGAACAGATATCATTATAGGTATGAAATATATTATTTAATAAT
>VZRI01013564.1:0-54922 GCA_013397515.1 Upupa epops | reverse complement strand
GTATCAGGAGGATGGAGCCAGGCTCTTCTCAAGGTCATCTGGTGATAGGACAAGGGGCAATGGGTGCAAGCTGGAACAGAGGAGGTTCTGTATAAATATCAGAAAGAACTTCTTCCCAGTGAGCATAACAGAGCATTGGAACAGGCTGCCCAGGGGGGTTGTGGAGTCTCCTTCTCTGGAGACATTCAAGATCTGCTTGGATGTGTTCCTGTGCAACTTGGTCTAGGCAATCCTGCAGTGGCCTGGGGCTTGGACTAGACGATCTTTTGAGGTCCCCTCCAATCGCTAATGATTCTATGATTCTATTTATATGGGCTTTTATCTCTATGAGAACAAATATAGTATCTATTAGATGTTCTCATACAGCTTCAAATGCGGTATCTCATGTTTTGCAGCCTATTTCTTACTTCTAAGTAATAACGACAAAGACAATTGAAACTCTTTAGGTCTCTCATCCCTTTTCGGTGCTTTACCTACAATTGATAGATTTTATTGAATTGTTTGATGTCCAGCCAACAGCTCAGCAAAACATCCATTCAGTATATTTCACTGTGGGACTAGTGAATTCCTTAGGACAGTATGAGTTAGAGCTCAACATGTGTTGGAGAGGACCCACTACCAGTAGCAGATAATACTCCATAATTTGAGGCTACTGTCACCTCAGCTGTACTGGACAGGAGAGAAAACCTACTCAGCATTTGCCGATAATGTGGGGTTTGTCGCTATGCAGCAAGAGCCGATGCCTTCCAGATGCACTCGGGACTGCTTGTTCATTTCGGTAATCAAAATGTGTTTTGACTTGAACAGTCCCCATTTAGTGTTTTTTGCAATAATTTTTCTTAATGGGAGTGTTTTCCAGCTGTTGCATTAGGCAAGTCATCTGGGACCTCTTCCAGCTCCTGTGGAAACTTTGCTGTCATAGGCTGTCACCGGCGGCTCTGGTTAACGAGCTTTTGAGCTGCACCGTTACACGGCGATATATAAGGCGTGGAGAGGCTTGGGGCGAGCAAGCACCCGTGGCGCTAGGTAAGTGTCACAGCTCACCGAAGGGATCTTCTGCAAAAGGAAAAGGGTGATCTGGAAGAGAAAATCCAGACACATTTTCCTTTTGGAAGATTATTTCCTTGTAGCCTGCATTTCCTCTTGATATATTTAGAGGCCAATAAGTCAGTGAAAAATTATGATTTAGAAATTGATGTTACTTAAAATTAACATTGCTTAATAATGCATGTTGCTTAATAATTAATGTTTTGACAGTATGTATTTATTTTTACTTTACACTTCTATTTATCAGTACTATAACCTCAGAAGCTGTTGATTCCAACTTTAACTGTTGTTTCTACTGTGCTGAAATGAATCCGTGTTAAAAGGAGAGAACTGTGTGGTTTCAACACCATTTAATTCTGCAAAAAATTACTTCTGTTATTTGTTAATAATGAATGTTCTTAGTCTTACTGAAAAAACTAACAGATAATTGACTAAGAACTGAGAGAATTTAAGGAGTAATTTTAAATTAGCTATTTGTCCCTGAATAGTCTTGGTATTAATGTTGTTACTCAATGAGTATCACAACATGCACTACAGTGTTTTTTAATTATGAATAGATATTCTTAACATGAACATACTAGTTTTAATGATGAACTGTGATTGACTGAACTACACGCAGTGATAGGAGGTTATTGCTTTGTAGGAATGATGTCGTACCTGAAAGTAATGATCATATGGAACATGCTTTGCGTATCCCTGGTGATCCTTTCACTGCCCTTGATCCCAGAAGTGTCTTCTCAAGGTACTGTACCATACAAAGTTATGGGGAGGCTGTCTAGGACATCCAACAACTACTAAGGATGCTTCAATTGCATCCTCCTAAAACAACTGAGTTCTAGAGCTTTAAATTGTTCAGACAGGTATAAAATTAATAAATAAAGAAATAATAAAATAATCAATAATAAATCCACAGGATTTATTAGTGGTGATCTGCCCATTATGGGTTAACAGTGGGACTTGGTCTTACAGGTCTCTTCCACCCAGAGGGGTTCTATTTGTTGATCAGAAATATTTAAACACTATATTTAAAAGTCTCAGGGGAAGGACTGTCTGTACTGTGTTAAGTGGTTTGCCATTAAGAGCACAGATATTGCCACCAATTTTGGCAATTATTTGTTCAATATTACAGATTTTTATTCAGTCAAAAATCAATTATAGAGCTTTGGGAGTAAAGTAGCGCTGCTACAAAGAAACAGAAGAACCTGCAGCCTGGCAAGTCCTGAGCTGTCACAGTTCTTCAAGTGTTAGAATGATAACATCCTGTATGATGTGCCAGCAGAAATAATCTATCATTATCTGAGAATAGAAGACAAACCGTTTGTGTACCTGAGTGCCTCACCGGGGCTCAGCCAAAGTCATCTTTGACTTGCAGGGCACAGCAGTCTTGGCTAGTAGCAATTAGAACTATTCAGGCCTTTTCCTTAGAATCAGCCTCATAAGTTGAAAGTCATAACCTTAAAATAAACAAATAAAGGAATAAAAAAGTCCTTTTTTTGGACTACTTTCCTTCCCATAAGAAAGGAAGGCTGCAATATTATAGGTATGTGACCAGCAAGGAAGATGTCTCTCCTCTTTTCACCTCCTGTGAAAACCTAATAGACTCTAGTGCAATTTAATTTCTAGTCCCACTTCATTATTTGTAAAGAAGTGGTAACAAACATCACCCCTAACAGCTGAAATCACTATGTAAATATAATTATTTGTTATCCTGTGGTCTTCTGTCATCCACGTTCAAGCAGAGCGTGAACTATCAGACACTGTCTGTGCTGTTGTGTCATGTTACATGTTATTTCTTGTTATTTTTCTTGTTGTTCAATGTTTCAGCTGATTATCTTAACCCTTGTTTTAGCTTGCTGATTGTTAAGCTTCTCTGTTTGTATTTAGGGGCACTTCACTTGTGGTCCTGCATGTTTCATGTCCAGAAGATGCCATTAGTCTGTTATCTTAGCAGATACTCCTCATAGAAAGGGAGGTTGTTACAGGGATGGAGTACCAGTTGAGTATCTGATCTAGTAGTAGAAGGCAACTAGCTGATGCCAAGCTGGAATGGTCATAGTTTCCAAGCAGAGCCCCTGGCCTCCTGCTAACCAGCTGAGATCTGCAATTGTTATGATTATCCAGTATTGTCCAACACTACAGCAGTGAAGCCATTGTGGGATGAACTTTTAAGAAGTAATTTCCTCATCAATGAAAAGTACTTTATAGAAGATGGGCAGGGCTAGGTCCCAACCATGTCTAACAGGAGAGCTGATACCAAATTCTACAAAGAAAAAGAATTAATATAGAGGGCATGTGGGCATGGAAATCTTCCAACACAAATGGGTGCAAAGAGAGGATTTATGATGTCAGAACCTACTAGTTCACAGGCTAAACTCATTTGATTTGGTGATTATGAAGATTGTTACCAGAAATAAAAGTCAGACCTAATGGTTCTGCTGTGCAGCCACACATCTGTGACCACTGGTGAATTCAAGTGGAGTACAAATTTGTAATTGATTCACTGCCCGAGCGAAATCCTCATGGGCTAGTCTGGATGGCAGAACTGCTGTGGTCACTGAAACAGTCCTCAGGGATTCATTAGTCCTGAAACAGGAGAAATGGAATAAACACTGGAGCAGGCTGCCAAGGAAGGGGGTTGAATCTCCATCCCTGGACACATTTCAAAGTCATGGAGATCTGGAGCTTAGACACAGAGTTTAGCAGTGGCCCTGAGGCACTTGGGTTAGTGGTTGGACCTGATGATCTTAAAGATCTTTTCCAACCTAAACATTTCTGTGATTCTAAGTTTACCTCAGCAGAAGATCCCTCTAATAAGAGCATGAGCTGCTGCTGCTCCTGGCTCAGGGCACATCTCTGATCTGCATGGGTGCCTTCAGGGCAGTCATGCAGTTTCTACAAGTGAAGAAATTATATTCTGTAAGAAACTATAATAGACAAATTTTACTACTTCACTTAAGTTCTCTGTTGGTTCAGCAACATTTACAGCAGTGTTGTGTGATTTTAGATGTATCAAGCTGTACAGGGAGATGTGGGCAAGGGTATTCTAGAGAGCATGAATGCCAGTGTGATTTTAACTGCCATCAATACATGGAGTGCTGCCCTGACTTCAAGAAAGTCTGCACAGTGGGTAAGTGCCCAAACATGGCCAGTTCCTTTCAGCAAGACTTCCTCTCCTGATTGCTCCAGCTCCCCACACACCAGTGTCTCTGCTCTGCTTAAATGTCTTAGTTTTCTGCGTCCTTGTTCTCCTCTTGTACCTGTATTGTCCCTCCCTACCTCTGAACCTCGGTGATCACCTCTCACAGTGTCTTCAGCAGGAACTGAGTGTTTGGTTTTGTCACCGAGGAAAGGGATTTTGCTTTTAAGAAGAGCAGAACAAGGCAAGAGGGGGAGGGAAGCAGGTTACCTGCTGCGCTTGTTATTCTCCTTAGTGCACTTGTACGGCACCTGTTTGCCTCTTCTATAGAAAAAAAATGAAAGGTAAACACAGGGGTTTCCGGGAAGAAATTCTGGGACATTCCAACTGAAATTTAAGAAGTGTGGAGGCTGCAGTTTCTAATCCAAAGTCAGAGGTTATATGTCCAGGGTTAGAAATGGATTAGACTATGTCCAAAGCTTGATGGAAAAGGTGGCTGGAGGAGTAGCAATTTATATTCCTTAATTCCATGCTAAAATATATAGTGTAAATAACTACATGTATTTCAAAGTCCTCCATGCAAATAAATGTATCCCTTTGACATGGTCTCCCCTGTGCACATGGGAATAACCCACTGGCATCAACGGATGTTCAGAAACTGCCTATAGAGTCTGCTAATTTTGCTAGATCATGATTATAATTGTAAAATGCAGTATCACAACAAATTCTAGCAATACCAAGTGATGGCTAATTGCTGTCTCTGAGGTAGCCTCAAAAATTAACCTTTTCAGTAATCACTTTAACAAAGTCCCGCTAAAGGCACTACTGGATGTTAGTAAATATGAGATGGTAATGTGATGTAAATGTGCAGGGTCAAGCGTTTTCCTTGGAAAACACAGCAAGAGTGCTTTGCCGGGTCTGGCACAGATGTGGCCACACCTTTGCAAACAATTTGGTCATTATCTGACAGAAACTAGAAATGCTGTACTAAATAGACTGGGATAACATTTCAAAACTAATAGTTCTGTGACTTCATTAACTCAGGCACCAATTAGGTTGCACTTTTTGCCCAGAGACACCAGGGACACCTGGTCATGACCAATCATGACTTCTCATGACTTTAATTGTAACTTGGCCATGACTTTAACCATAACGTGGCCATAACTGTAGTCTGACTTGGCCTTGACTATGTTCAGAAATGCTCTGGCAGACAAATCTGTCTTGATGCAAAGTGGAATCCTGATGAGCACCTTTTTGAAAACCTAACCCTGAATTCCAGTTTTGGAGAGTTGCTATTTGATTAGGAAATGGAAACCTTCTGTGATGAGACCCACCTAGAGTGAATGCTGAGGTCACATATGATCCCATTGTGAATTCTAAGCGGTCTCAATATGCTGCCATGGCAAAGTGCACATTTGGTTGTAAAGCCTGACCCAAAACCCAGGACAGCACAAACAAGTTGTGGATCAGAGCAGAACCACCATCCAATTTTCCCGAGCTGTTCTTTCCATCAACTTAAGCAAATTACTTCACTGTAGGAAGGTCCCAGTGTTAAATGTGAGCCAGGCAGGGATACTAACTGCTGTCCTGTCTTACACAGCACTCTCCTGCAAAGGACGCTGCTTTGAAGCCTTTGAAAGAGGAAGAGAGTGTGACTGTGATGCAGAGTGTGACCGATATGGCAAATGTTGCCCGGACTACGAGAAACATTGCAAAGAGGGTAAGAGTCGATTTTATTGTTACATTTTCCCTAGAAGGATTTTAACAGGGAGGCAGAGAAATGGCAGAATCTGCCTGGATAGATGTGGTTACACATCATAGTGCAACAAGAGGAATTTTAAGAAAATGCACATTTAACCTTTCAGCTGCCAATTCAGGGAAGAATTTTGCTGACCTACACTCAGTGGTGGGTTTCTGTTAGTTGAGCACAAAGGCACAAAGCAGAAGGTGCAGTTTCAGCTTCATCTTTAACGACTGCATTTTACCATGTTCTTAGTTTTCTGCTGCTCAAGGACCTCGATGAATTCTAAGAATTAACCCCTGATACATCCTAGGATGCATCAAGGGCAGGGTGGCCAGCAGAGCAAGAAAGGTGATTCTCCCCCTTTATTGTGGTCTTGAATACTGCATCCAGTTCTGCTGTCCCAAATATCAGAAGGACATGGAACTGTTGGAGCAGGTTCAGAGGTCACAAAGATGACCCAAGGGCTGGGCCACCTTTGCTGTGAGGACAGGCTGAGGGAGCTGGCATTGTTCAGCCTACAGAAGACTCCAGAGGGACCTTATAACTGCTTCTCTTCTAAAAAGAACCTACAGAAAGGCTGGAGAGGGACCTTTCACAAAGGGATCTGCCTATAGGAGAAGGGGAAATGGATTGAAACTGAAGAGAATAGGTTGAAACATACTCTTCCTAAGGATCTTAGGAAGAAGCTATTCAGAGCAAGGGTGGAAAGACTCTGGAATTGATTGCCCAAAGAGGGCTGTGGCTGCCTTCTCCCTGGAGGTGATAAAGGCCAGGCAGAATAAGGCCTTCAGTAACCAAGTATAGTTGAGAGGAGTCACTGTTTATGACAGGGAGGTTGAATTGGATGATCTCTAAGGTTTCTTCCAACCTTCACCATTCTGTGATTCTATGATTTCTGTGAGCACGTTGGCAAACCCGGCTTGGTCACTGTGGCCTCAGAGCAGACAAACCTCCAAGGCAGCCAATTTTTCAAGTGAACAAGATGAGCTGGGGATTATAATTTAATTTATCTCACCTGTCACTCCCAGTAAACCAGTGCTGTTGTAGTGACTTGGTTTTGCCACCCAGTTGCATGGTAATTAAAACTCAAATAGTCTTTGTATTCAGCATTTTCTGGCTGTATGTCTAGGGCAGGATAAAAGCCTTGCAGGTGAATTCACTGCCTTTGAGGCTGCTTATTGCTTCACTCTTTCTGCTGCTGTTAACAGGCACAAACTCACAAAAACCATTTCATTTGCTCTTCAGTTTCAACATTGTGAGAAGTTAACCAACTCTCCTTATCTTGGAGAGCTCCTTCTAGTACTTTGGCTAACTTTCTATTCAGTTTTGCCAAAAAAAACAACAAAAAGCCCCAAACCAAGCCTATACGTTTGATGTTTGAACACCTTCTGGACACTATATTTTGTACAGTGAAGCTCAGTTTACAATGTCTATCTATCTAGAGATAATTTTTACCTTCTTTATCCTCCAGAAAGGCTGTAACCCCTGAACACATGTCCACTGCTCACTCCTCTCCTAAAGCAACTTGGTTCAACAATTTCTTTTTGAAGGCAACTATTACCATCTTACAAAAATGGCCCTTCTTTGGTAAAAAGCTTGTTGCACAGACCTGTGGCAGTTGCTAGGCCCTTTAGTTGGGTTAAAAAAGCCAAGGTTCTCTGAGCTCCTTTGAGCTTTGTTCATAATTAGCAAGATCCCTCTACAAGGCTGAAAGGAAGAGAGGGTCTCATTTCCAATAGCACAATTTCACCCAAGAAATAATTTTAAAATGATTTTCTGGCATCCTACTGGATGCAAATGAAATCCTGTTGGATAATCTGAACATAAATCTCCAGTTTCTCCTAAAACCCAGCCTATTAGGTGTTAGCCTAATTCTTAGAACTTGTGTTGTTTCTTTAGTCCACATTTACTTTGTAGATGATGTCTCTTTCAAGGAAAGTAATCCCTTAGATGTGGAGCTTAGAGATCTGGCCTAGTGGTGACCTTGGTAGAGTAGAGTTATTGGTTGGACCTGATGATCTCAAGGGATTTTTCCCAACCTCAATGATTCTATGACATTAAGAAGTATTTTGGAGTTCTTCTCACATGCTAACTAAATCTTAAGGGGATTATCAAAGTAAATGCATGACTAAAATGAAAACTCTCAGAGATCCACTGTAGGCAGCTAGTCTCAACCAGCTGTAGTCAAAAAAACCAGGCTGACAAAAATGAAGAGAAATTCTCAGAAAGCAGAAGTCCACTGAGAATTGGTCTTTTTTCCCCACCTCAAAGTGGCCGTTTCCAAAGTACACCAGTCCTCAGACATCTGTGAGAGACATATCGCCCATGTGATAAAACACTTAGGGATCCAAAAGGTATTTTTGATCTTTTTATCCCTGAATAATACTGTAAAGGAAGAGACAATATCTAGATGGAACACAGTCATGGAATTTTGTAATTGTGTCCTGACAACTGTAATTACAGCTGACAACTACCTATAAAGAAAAATGCTCCTGCTAAGAGATGAATTTATTTCTTTCAGCACACACAGTAAAGCCATCACCAACTCCTCTGCCAAACAAATCAACATCTAAAAGGTCATCCAAAGATGAGAAGAAGCCAGAGGAAGTCACAGAAGGTAGGAAAGTAGATGAATGGAACAGGGTGGGTGTTACCTGAAAGAACATTCAGGACCATTTTCTGGCTCTGGAAATAGAAGGGAGATGTGAAACATTACCAGACATTTACCAAGCTTGGAACCACTTGATTTATAAACTAATGACCTCACCCAGACCTCAGGGTACTGATTGTGGCGAGGTCACTCAGCACAGATGTTGCAGTGTGCTGGTCAAGTCTCCTGTGTGTCTCCACTGGATTTTTCACACACATCTTCTCAAAATATGTTACGTACATTGTCAGTCTTGGACAAAGTCCACTGCTGGAACAGGAAGGGTGTTGTGTTTTGGGACAGTGATCAATTGGCAGAACCAAGACAGGAAAAATCTCCCAGCAGGTTTCTCCACCTTTCATCAAGCCAGGCCTCATGCAGCTTCAGGAAACACTGCTTTTATTTTCTTCTGAAGGGGAAGATTTGATGCTTTCCTGTGGTCTTGGATAATCCATTCCAGCATTTTGGGTGACAGCATGGAGATTGGTATGGTCTTGAAACCATTACGTAAGAACGAAATGAAACTAGGAGCTCATGTTGGCCAATATTTTAACTCTTACTTTTGATTTTCAAATTTCCAGTACTTACTTCTCTGCTCTGGCAATTCCCTATCAGCAGAAGTATCAATAGAAGAGCTGTAAATAACAAAGGAACATACACATACACACACACACACACACACACACACCCCCCGGGTATAAAGCCACAGCAGGAGATGCAGTTAGGTGTCTGTTTTACAAAAAGCTTTTCCCTCCCATTCCCCCTGCCTTCAAGTCCAGCTCATAGGGGTCTAAATTATTTGCCCTTAGACAGACATTTAAGTCCATTAATTGAAAGTTATCAGTTTAACTTAGGGCTCCACATATCCTGTCCATATATCCACATTTTTTACCAGAGTAAATGAATTTTTCAACCACGTTAATGCAATTAAGTGCAATTTCACAGACAGATTTTAAGCAAAACCTATAAAACCAATAATTGCTGTTAAAGAGAGGAGATATTTTTAACCGGTGTGACAAATCAATCTGCATGCACCACAATTCCAGTGTCCTAATGTATGATTGATCTCACAGTGACCACACCACCTCCAACTACAAAAGACCCCGAGACAACCACAGCAATCGAAGCAACTACACCTGCCACAGAAGCAACAACTGCCGAACAGACCACTACAGCTCAAAAGGATACAACAGCAGCACCAACAACAGAGGCAGAACCTCCCACAACCCCCACACCAGAAGAAACAACTCTTGAAGCCACAGAAGAACCAACAACAAAGGCAGATGATCCCACCACGCCTAAGGTAGAAGATGTGACCCCTGAGGCCACCGAGGAACCACTAACACAAGCTATTGAAGCCACGGAGGAACCAGTAACAGAAGGTATTGAAGCCACGGAGGAACCAGTAACAGAAGGTATTGAACCCACAGAGGAACCAGTAACAGAAGCTATTGAGGCCACAGAGGCACCAACAACCACAACCGAGTCGCCAACCCCCCCTGAACCTGAAGACACGACGCCAGAGGCCACAGAGGCATCAACAACCACAACCGAGTCGCCAACCCCCCCTGAACCTGAAGACACGACGCCAGAGGCCACAGAGGCATCAACAACCACAACCGAGTCGCCAACCCCCCCTGAACCTGAAGACACGACGCCAGAGGCCACAGAGGCATCAACAACCACAACCGAGTCGCCAACCCCCCCTGAACCTGAAGACACGACGCCAGAGGCCACAGAGGCATCAACAACCACAACCGAGTCGCCAACCCCCCCTGAACCTGAAGACACGACGCCAGAGGCCACAGAGGCATCAACAACCACAACCGAGTCGCCAACCCCCCCTGAACCTGAAGACACGACGCCAGAGGCCACAGAGGCATCAACAACCACAACCGAGTCGCCAACCCCCCCTGAACCTGAAGACACGACGCCAGAGGCCACAGAGGCATCAACAACCACAACCGAGTCGCCAACCCCCCCTGAACCTGAAGACACGACGCCAGAGGCCACAGAGGCATCAACAACCACAACCGAGTCGCCAACCCCCCCTGAACCTGAAGACACGACGCCAGAGGCCACAGAGGCATCAACAACCACAACCGAGTCGCCAACCCCCCCTGAACCTGAAGACACGACGCCAGAGGCCACAGAGGCATCAACAACCACAACCGAGTCGCCAACCCCCCCTGAACCTGAAGACACGACGCCAGAGGCCACAGAGGCATCAACAACCACAACCGAGTCGCCAACCCCCCCTGAACCTGAAGACACGACGCCAGAGGCCACAGAGGCATCAACAACCACAACCGAGTCGCCAACCCCCCCTGAACCTGAAGACACGACGCCAGAGGCCACAGAGGCATCAACAACCACAACCGAGTCGCCAACCCCCCCTGAACCTGAAGACACGACGCCAGAGGCCACAGAGGCATCAACAACCACAACCGAGTCGCCAACCCCCCCTGAACCTGAAGACACGACGCCAGAGGCCACAGAGGCATCAACAACCACAACCGAGTCGCCAACCCCCCCTGAACCTGAAGACACGACGCCAGAGGCCACAGAGGCATCAACAACCACAACCGAGTCGCCAACCCCCCCTGAACCTGAAGACACGACGCCAGAGGCCACAGAGGCATCAACAACCACAACCGAGTCGCCAACCCCCCCTGAACCTGAAGACACGACGCCAGAGGCCACAGAGGCATCAACAACCACAACCGAGTCGCCAACCCCCCCTGAACCTGAAGACACGACGCCAGAGGCCACAGAGGCATCAACAACCACAACCGAGTCGCCAACCCCCCCTGAACCTGAAGACACGACGCCAGAGGCCACAGAGGCATCAACAACCACAACCGAGTCGCCAACCCCCCCTGAACCTGAAGACACGACGCCAGAGGCCACAGAGGCATCAACAACCACAACCGAGTCGCCAACCCCCCCTGAACCTGAAGACACGACGCCAGAGGCCACAGAGGCACCAACAACCCCAACCGAGTCTCCAACCACCATTGAACCTGAAGACACAACACCAGGGGCACCAACCACAATGGTCTATTCTCCAACTGCACCTAAGCCTGAGGAGACAACTCCAGAGGCCCCAACCACCAAGGCCGAGTCTGCAACCACCCCTAAGCCTGAGAAGACAACTCCAGAGGCCCCAACTACTAAGGCAGCATCTACAACCACTCCCAAACCTGAGGAGACAACTCCAGAAGCACTGATCACCAAGGCAGACTCTCCAGCTAGATCTGTTACCACACCTGTAGCTGAAGCGACAACTGAGATAAAAATAACCACAGTAAACATGGAGACCACCACCCCTAAGAAGGATAGAACTACTGTGCTTAAAGACCTGTTCACAACTGCAAGTATCAAAGAGACTACTGTAACCACAGTGACAACAGCTAAACCAGATTACTCTCCTGAAGTTCAGGACGATAGCCCAAATACAACTCCTGCAGACCCACAGGCTGTCGCTCCAGCTGCCGAAACAGAAACAACCACTGAAGGCAAAATGACAACAGCTGCAGAAAAAGAAACAGCCCCAGCTGAGCCAGAGAAGACTCCAGCGCCAAAAGAGACCGTGAGCAATATTTGTGTCATTGTACAGGCAACAGCTGCTAGCAAAGAGGAGAGAACCAACCAAGAAACTACTGTCACCCCTGAGAAAGAAAATGAAGATGTCACTGAAAAGGCCCCAAGTGTGGACAAAGCAGAGGAAACCACAATCACCAAAGAGACCACCACCCGAGATAAAAAAGACACGATAGAAGAAATGTTTATTGTTTCAAATGGGACATCCAAGCCCACTATCCATTTCCAGGAGATCAGTGACACCAGAGATGACCCTCATCCAACTGACCCAGAGATTCTGCCAATGAAAGAAGAGCCTGAGATAAACAAACCTTTAATCCAGACAGAGGACCTGCCCATGTTCCCTTCAGAGACCCAAGGTAATTGCATTCTGGTAGGTACAAACACACCAGGTACTCCACTGGAGAAGCTCCACAAAACACGTGAGTCGAGATGTGTCACACCTTTCCATCCAGAAGCAAGAATGTAGTGCTCCTGGCTCTTGTGCTGGTGGCCACCACAGTCACAATGCTATAACTGCCTCTGGTACCTAATCGTCATCGCACACCAAAACCATCACAGACCAGCTTATCTTCTGATTTATTTTCCTTATATATTATTTTCTCATTTCCCCCTATATTTTGCTTAACACTTTTTGCCATGATAGATTTGAAGTTTATTTTTTTATCTGTATTGATCCATTGCAGCCTGTTCTTGGGCATTTTTTTCAATCGTGCTATGATGGATATTTTGGAGAAAAAAAGGGGTGTTTTTGATGGAAAATCCTTGGAGTTCTCTCCTAAATAGATTTGTCCTTCCCTTGTATTTAACTGCAAGTTGACGGTTGGACTTGGTAATCTTGGAGGACTCTTCCAACCTTAATGATTCTGTGATAAATGTAAATGCTTTAATAAGGAAGGGAAAGGAAACTCACTTGGAGTAACATCAAGCAAGCATCCCACATCATGAAGAGAAATGAAGGACATAGTGTTGGGTGCATTTATAGGGTTTTTCCCCGAGTTACATAGATGCGGGCCAGCAATAAGCAAAGAAATTCCCCCCTACACAGTGTGTAAAGGGCTGGTCTTACTCGCCTGGGAGCAGTACTTGAGAGACAAACCTGACAATAATTTATCTCCAACAAGTAATTTGAGTAAATTTAAAATAAAACTTGGCACAAGTGCCAGAGAGTCTCAACCATTACCAGACACTGTCCATTCCACAGACCACCACTCGTGCAGGTGGCAGCAGGACATGAAGAGCAATATGGTTGTTGTTAAATGTCAAACCAACCTATCTCGTCTTTTTTCAGTGAAAGATGACGAGAAGGACTTGTGCAACGGGAAGCCCGCCAATGGCATGGTGGCCCTGCCCAATGGCACCCTGGCTGTCTTCCGAGGTAGGCTGGCCAGTCCCCAATGACCTCTTCTTTCTTCCTTGTGCTCTCACCTGCTTCAGCATGGCCCAGTCCATGCCCCTGAGCTACGTCAGCTCTGAGGTCCTCGCAGGGAGTGAACCTGGTTGTGCCTCGCGGGTACCACCATAGCCCTCACTTCTGTCTGTTGGTCCATAGGTATCTCGCCATTTCTTCTCCCAATACACAGGTCACTACTACTGGTTGCTGAATGGCAGGAGTCCCCCAACCACCAACCCGCGCCGCATCAGTGATGGCTGGGGCATACCATCCCCCATTGACTCTGTCTTCTCCAGGTGCAACTGTGATGGCAAGACATTCTTCATCAAGGTGAGCAGTAGGCTAAGATGCCCCATTCCTACACAAAGGTGGTGGTAGAAGATTGTGGGGGGTGGTTTTGGAATGTTTGTTTCCTGATTTTCATGGGTGCAGAAGTGGTTCCAGTAAGGCCACTAAGAATTAACTTCCACTCAAGTATCATTTCTTTCCCCCTGACATCTCTAGGGTCCCCTGTACTGGCGTTTCACTAATGGCATCATGGACAAAGGCTACCCCAAACCTCTGGCAAATGGGTTTGCAGGGCTAAAAGGGAAAATAGTCGCAACCCTCCCTGTGGCAAGACACAACAGCCGACCTGAATCAGTTTATTTTATCAAAAAAGGTACGTCTGGCGTTCAGGGCCTTTATGACAACCAAAAGGTGCTTGAAGCACCTCAGTGAGCAGTAAAACCCAGAATCACTCAATTATTGAGGCTGGAAAGACTTCTGAGCTCATCAAGCCCAGCCTATGACCTAACATCACCACAAATCACAACTTAGACCATGGCACTAAGTGCTACGTCCAGTCTGTCCTTTAACACCTCCAGGAATGGCGACTCCACCACCTCCCTGGGCAGCCCATTCCAATGTCCAATCACCCTTTCTGTGAGGAAGTGCTTCCTAAACCCCATTTCCTTATCTGGAAGAGGGGTTTTTTAATCAAAGGGTGGCCACAGCTGAAGCTGTATTAGGGAGGGCTATTCGTGACATTTCACAGCTGGTGGTTTGGAGGATTTCTGGGGTTTGGAAAACAAAGTGAAACTCCTGTCTACACCAGATGGCAACATGCAGCAGTACGTGTACAGACAGGAACCAGCCAAGAAGTGCCAGAGAAGAACCCAGGTGACTGTGAGATACCCAGCGTACGTCCCAAGACTGGTGATACAGCGACGCTTCCAACGGGCAGTGCGAATGCCCACCGTTATCCAGAGTGTCAGAATCAACCCGTACCCATCGGGTAACTCCATCTTTATTACAGTTTCTTTCATACAACCATTTGCTGAAGCACAACATTCCCTTCCCTTTGTGCTCCTTCCTAAATATAGCATTTGCGCTTTTAACCCAATTGCTGTGGATGATTCAGGCAAATGAGAGCTCACAGCGGGGACAGTCCTAACTTCAGCTTTTCTTTTGGTGGCAGGAGTTCTGCGTAAGGAAGTCAAATTCAACACCTACTGGAGGGGGCTTCCCAAAGTCATCCACTCAACGATATCCCTACCCAACCAGAACAAGCCCGATGGCTATGATTATTATGCCTTCTCTTATAGTAAGTTAAAGCTAAAGGAAGTTCCTATCTCAAAGGACTTTGGGGTGGGGGAGAAAGAAGCCCATGTACCGCTAAGTGTTCTGCAAGGGTCACTTTAACACTGCTAAAAAATCCCGAGTTAAAACGTTGCCTGCAATGGGGAGCTGTTTTCTATTAACAACAACAAAGAATAAACCCAATAAAAATCAAACAGCAGCAATGAGGTGCAACAACTGGAAGCAGACAGTTCAGGCTTACAAAGTGACAAAAAACCTGACACGTAAGCACAGAATTATGCTACCAATAGACAGAAACCCTTGGACCACTGCACTCTGATGATTTTCTCACCAGCTTCTGCAGAACATGAACAGTATTGTTTGAGGAAAAAAATGATTTATGATTCCCAAATTAGGGAGACTCTTTCCCTCTACACAGGGTCATGTAAAAGCTTTCTTCAGGATTTTCTGAATTATTTAGGAAAAAAAAAGAAAGCTCTAAAAGCCACTACTATACAAACACAGGATACAAAAGGATCTGCAAGTCTGGTTTCACTCCTAACGTTGAACACAAGCCCATTCACTCATGGACTGCAGAGTCCTCACCTCTTCTAAAACCAAAATGTTTGATTTTAGCTTGATTTACAAATTCTTAAGGTTTTGTGTTCTAGCAGAGTAAGAATATTCTTTGCTCCCAGTTCCTGAGACAGATTCAGTTCCTAGTAAAGTAAACCACAGCTAAACATAAACATTACAAAAAATTCACATTGAGGACAAAAATTCATTGCTCCAGCCTCTCAGCTCCCTAGCTGTAAGCAGAATAAAAACTCTGCTATCAGCATCTTAACTGAAATGAAAAGGGTTTCATGCCAAGATGTTCTGTAACTAAATGGGATTTAATGGTGGTATACCTTCATTTCAGACCGCTACTACAGCCTGGATGTTGGCAAAAGAATAGCGAGACCTGTGACGACTCTCACAGGAAAGACTGTCTCCAAGGACTGGTACAACTGCCCCAGCAAGTGAGGCACGGACGAGGACTTCCAACAAAGAAGCCACCTGAATGTTGATGGTTTTGTCTAATTTTATTAATAAAGACACTGAAATGGGAGCACACACAACTAAGTATAAAATGCTGCTTTAAGCTCTGCCTTCAGGACACTAAAGCAATCACAGGCAAACTGGCTCTTTCCATAGACAGACACAGCTACAGGGGCTGTACAGATCCTTTAACTAATGTTTCCTCTGTTCAGGCCTCCTCTGCCTCCCATCGCGTGAGTGACACCTGTGTTGAGAGAGAAAACAAAATGCCTTAATAGAAATCCTTTTCACCTGTTTTTTTTTGTGTTCCTGTGATGCCTCATCCTTCTGTAAGGAACAGCCACTGCAGTGCAGTGCTGCCCTTCCAGGAAAATTCTAGCTCCCTCCCTTCTCTAGAGCCCAGAGACAGGGATGCTCAATAAAAGGGGTTGTTGTGATGCTACCTCAGGCTCTGTGCTGAAAGAACAAGCACAGCCTTTGATCCCATCCCAAACCAGTCAGTCCCGCTGTTTTATTAGTCAAGAATGGTGATAGAGGAGAAAAATCTCTCCTAGGTTCAACTCATTGTTTTTTTTGCCTTTGTTCAAAATACCAGCCCCTTGTATTTCAGTGCTATCAGTGCGTCTTCTACAATGTTAAAATAACTGCAAATCTGAACACAAGTCACCTAAGGAATCTTCTCAATACAGAGGCTGCAAACAATACTGTGTTGTCATGGTTTAACTCTGCAAAAATCTATTAGAAAAATCTATAAATGCTTCCATACACTTTTTGGGAGGGTTTTGTTTAAAATCAGTGCGATGCAATAACCAGAATCTTCAATGTACCCAAGGACAAAGGAAATGTAATGGGAAAATAATGGATTTCCAAACTGATGTCCCACAATTGTTTTTTAAAATCTAGTTCTAAAACCTTGTGAAGTTTACCACCTTCTGCCATGTATACTGTCTTCATTGGCAAGAGCCTAGTGCCATATAAAAAGGAAGTTTGTCTCTCTAAAACCAGCTCAGGTTAACACTAACATGAAAACAGACTTCTGAGGGAGCCACTGAAAACTGGGGCAGAGACCCCAATTTAATCCCAGCCTAACAAGACAACACAGGTGCATAAAGCAGCCATTTATGGTCCCCCCCCAAATGAACAAAGTCTAAAAACCTTCTGAAAAAGCCTGAGCTCGAGCAGTCCCAAACACTCACCCCTCTGCCTGTTGAACTGACGACCACGAACACCAGTTCTTAGCGTTGGTGGCTGAAGTCGGACGCGGCGGAATGGCTTAGGCTGGTTACTGCTCGTGTCTGTGAGGAAACACGAGGTTTAGTAGTTTCTCACCATCTGATATGTGTTATGCTCATTTACTTTAGAATTGTGAAAGTGGAGCCTTATTCCACTGACATCTTCTCTGATAGAAATAAAAGCCGTGAAACATGTAAGTTTGGGACTGCTTTTGTCACCTAAATGGTCACCCAACAGGGATTTAATCCCTGTTCTCTGCTGACTTAACTGACATCAAACATGTCAGAGGATCAAATCACCAAAGTATCAATAATTGGAAGCATTAATTCTTGCTGCAGCTTACCCTGGTTACTGTGGTCCAAGTAAAAGTTGTTTGCCATTAAACCTCAAGGTATCAAAATACGATGTCACTCTACAAACTCCATCTTGTTTTGTGCATTCTCAGCTACCAGCAGTGCACAATGTTTCTCCAAAAGATGCCTATTTTTAATGACTAGTATGGAACAAATGCTTCCAGTGATTAACCCATACCTGCAGATGAACTAGAAGGAGGATCTTGGCTAGTTGAAGGAAGATCTGACTCATCAGATGCTTGAACAGATTCTTCTTCTTGCTGGCTATCGATTTCTAGGCCTGCTTCAGAAGTAATTCTACAAGACAAGGAGAGAGAGAAAAAACACCTACGTGATTCACATTGTTTTAAAAAGCTCAGGAGAGACCTCATTCTTGACAACTTCCTGAAAGCCGGTCTGAGGTATGTGGGGGGTGTCAATCTCTTCTCCCAAGGACAGGACATCGAGTTTTGGTGAATGAACTTGTCATAGCTTACCCTTCAGATTCTGCCTCTGCAAACACTTCATCCCCATCATCACCTGCTCCAGCCTCTGTTGTGGTGGACAGGTTGCCAGTAGATGTTGTGACCATGGGAACAGATTGTGAAGCATGCTCTGAAGCATCTGCTGATGCACTTTCAGTAAAAACTGTCACTGTGTAGGAGAAGCAGTTCAATAAACATCAAATTAGTTCAACTTCCCACAGAAAATGTATGGGAATCTTTATCACATTGGGGAAGGGGTTGCTGAACAGTCCTGAGGAAGCAGTAAGGACTGTAACAACAATTTTTCTCTGGGAAGTTGAGGTTTGCAGCCTTTATTTCAGTCCACTCACCTGGTGCTGCTACTTGTAATGGTGTCGTGGGTACACTACGGCCACCTGATTCTTCCTCATGAGCAAGGAACAGTGGGGTTTCATACATGCCTAAACCTACAAGGCACCGTAAGTTTCAGTGATGATTAAAACAGGCAGATAAGAACAGTGTAACTGCTGCCTTCTCCCTGTACTCTCAATAAAATCCAGTAACTTGCACGTAAAATATGGATATTTCTCTAATTTTAAGCTGTTCTGAGTGAATGCCAGAGCTAATTAGAACTCAGTGAAAATTAAAACCTTGATAAAACTGTCTCTGAACTATAGGAAAGCTACAATCACTAGGAAAATTAGTTACAAGCTATTCCATCAATATTTTGTTTCTTCTTACATGAAGTTTCTTGTGCCCAGCAGACCTCCAGTACCAAAAAAAGGAAACACCTTTTCACTGCCTGCTAAGCCTCTCTCTGCTGATAATTTCAAACTTGAACAAGTAGAATTTTCTTGACTAGGCTATTTGTTTTTCCCTCTGGCAAGCACAGAAAAGAGAGGGCAGCACAAATCTACCTCCTTGTGATGCCAGCTGACCAAGATCAGAGTGACTTGAGCTTGTCTGTGGCATATCTTCAGGGGGTCCGAATCTGAATCGAGGAACTCCAGCGACCTGGGGGGAACTGACAAAATAAAGAGGTGAGGAATCCTACAGCTTTTCCAGTGATCAAGGAGGGGGAAAGAGAGCTTTATGTTCACTGACAAAAGAATTATGTGTGAGACAAAAATGAATTAACAGTGACCATAAAAATCACCTGAACTACTGCTAATTAAGTAGCAATTAATTTTCCAAACTGCATCTGAAAAGAGATTGAAGAACACTCTCTTCACAGGATGAAGAGGTAACAGCCCTGAATTCTCACAATTTTAAGTGGATGGCTGAACATGTCCAGAACATTCCCAAATCCAAAAACGAGGTAACTTTCCTACTTTTATTGGTAGTATCAGATAATGGGGGAACAGCGAAGGAAACTACACAGAAGAATCTGGTTTTTTTGTGTAAGTCAGTAGTCAAAACATGTTGGGGATGATCCACCTCCTAATTTTCTGCTAAACTTCATGCTACACACTTCAAGTAACGACTCCTTATTTGTAGACACAACCATCTATCCCACTCCTGAGCACATTTCAGCACGTTAAAACAACGTGAATTTGTGATTGCATAATTTATTTTCATCCTGCTGAGAAGTATAAAAAAAGAGTGGTTTTTCTTTCTTTACATTTACTTACTGAATGGCTTCTGCAAACCCATCTGTACGGTGTGGAACTACAAGAGTGGGCGTGCTTGGAACTGTTCTGTCCTCATCATCGAAGAAATGCTGCTGCTAGGAAAAAAAGAGACTTGTAAGAGTCTACTATGTTATTTCCAGTTCTAACCTAGCCGAGTTGGTTGCTTTTTCCATGCTGACAACAAAGTAAAGACAGGCTCCAACGGAATCCAGACATCAAATCACAACTATCCAATCATCTGTTCCTGTCAGACTTTTGTCCTTTGCTCCTGCATTGCTTATAAATCCAGAAACTTGCACTTGTTCTGTCAGACACAGTGAAAGCTAGACAAAGGGTTCAAAACCAGCTGAAGGAGACAGAAAGTAACCATAAACAAATGAGCCTTGTTTTCTCAGGATGAGTCTGAAAATGCCTTTTTTTTTCTCCATGCCAGTATCAGAATGATATAGGTTGGAAGACAATTTAAACCCCAAAAGTTATGAGTCATCCCTCAATAGAGGACTTTATCAGTAGACTTTCACATACTCACCATCCCGCCTATACCAGGGGTGAGCTGAAGTCCACGGCCCACCGACTGTCTTCGAGTCATCTGGATCCTCTTTAAAAAGAGAAAACAAAGAGGTGTGACTGTTTCCCAGGAATTCTAACAACGTGAAATGGTTCGGGCAGAGCTCAGGACAGCAGCTAATGACTAAGTGTAAAAATTAATTACTGACTGAAACAACACTGGTGTAGTAACTTCACAGATACAAACCTATCACTAGTGCCTTATACCAATAAGGTTTGAATATTCCCTGTCCAGCCACAATCTTTTAATCAGATCGCTCCGTCACCATTTGTAGGATCATCAATAATTACTTTGGACAGTATGCAAAGAGTTTGGGGTTTATTTAGGAGAAATTCGTACAGTAATTATTTATAAGCCTTCTGAACTGCTAGGTGTAGTTTATACCTGTACTGGTGGTCCCAGTTCTTGAGGAGGAGCATGAATGGTTAGTCGTGGGGGCAGGGGATGTGGTGGTCTGCGTGGTGACTGGGGAGGACGAGGGGTCTGTCGTTCTGAGGCAGATGATGGCTGCTGTTCTCTTGAACTTTCGTGAGGAAAGGTGGACTCAGCAGCACTCGTACTCCCTTCTCCTAAAGGATAAAAAAGTACAGAGGAGTAACTCCTTGAGCTCAAAACATGAAGGAAAGTCTTTGCTCCTGCCTCAACACAGACATTTCAGCCTCTGAAGACTGGAGAGAGCTCAGGGCTGTTACTGAAAATCACTTAAAAAGGTGTTTTCTCTCAGCTACATCAGCACCAGCACCCAAACCTATTGACAATTCAAGCACTGATTTAAAGAGAGGAGAGTGCTCTCCTAAGCCATCAACAGCGGTTCCCAAAGCAACTAGAGCACTAGGGTTTTCAAAGGAATGTAGAATACATCCAGAAAAAAACATTTTAGAAGACATTTCAGGTTAAAAAGCTCTAGTAGATTATCTTACACTCTTACATATTTTAAACACATGCAAAATATTTCCCTGCCTAGAGACTTCAAAGAAACATGGGATAACAGTACCACTGTTCTGAGAATCTGCTGCCCTCTGGTTGCTTTCACCTCCTCCCATGCTCTCCTCAGTTTCTGTTCCAGGATCTGTACCATCAGCACCCTAAAAAAACCCCACAAGAGTATTAAAGCTAAACAATGTGTAGGCTGTAAAGAGAATAAAAAACCCCCAAACAATACAGAAGTATTCAGAAATTAAACAGCATTCAATATAGGAAATTGATAAAATATTCCTGTAAATATCTATAAAATCAGGTAAAAGTTTTCAATTGTATGAGATTTTGGAAGTTTTGTCTACCTACCTACACAGCTCTCTTAGGCATTCAGAGTTGACTTCTGTGGTAAAAACATGCAAATTACTGACTCCTATCAGCAGCCTCCATTTCCTGGGCTGAATTCACACTACAATTCTCCCTTTCAAGTACTCAAACTTGCTCAGACGCAGCACAACAGCAATTTATTCTGTGAAATGTCAGAAAAAAGGTATAAATCTCACCTCAGCATCATCTGCTTCATATCCATCATTGCCATCTGCACTACCAGTTCCTTCATTACTGTCATCACCTTCATCTCCCATCCCAGTGTCTTCATCATCATCCTCATCTTCCTCTTCCTCATCCTCATAGTCCTGTGGACATTTGAGACATTAAAAAACCTTAAGGAGGTATGAAAAAGGTAGTGGAATGATTCCACTTCCAAGGGAGTGGCACACAGACCACATCTGTCCATGGACAAGGGATGGAGGCTGAGGTCAGTCCTAAGTTTCCTCTTGCTCATTCTTCGTCATCTCACTTTTCCCCCTGCTCCAGCATGGGTCCTCTCCACAGACCACAGCCCTTCAAGAACTACTCCAGCAGTAGGTCCTTCCTACTGAAGAGCTGCAGTTTTCTAAGGTAAAACTGGTCCTGATTAAATCAGTCCAAAAAGTGAGCTCCAACATCTGATCAGAAAGAAAACCATCAATTAAGTGGTTCATAAATGAATTCCATTATACACATACTTCTTGCTCGCCTTCATTCTCTTCATCATCGTCATCTTCATCATCACTATCAATCACAATGACATCGTCTCTCTTGGACTGACCATCCTGAGAGGAAGAAGTGTTTTGTTGATCTGACTGAAGAGGTCCAAGATCTATGGGAATGGACTGAGACGTTTCCTCACTGTCTTCCATGGGAGTGTACTCCCCCTGGGTAACACCCTGTAAGAGATGAGTTATCAGAGGATACACTGCCCTTTCTTCACATCCAGCCACTACTCACTTTGTTTATCACAACTTCAAAGGAGTAAGTAAAGAACTGAAACTCCACATTCCATTTCAAGGTGGTGACTTGTTTCACCTCTGCATTCTACATATCTCATAAAAATTACAGATTTGTAGTTAAGACTTTTACTGGGTTTTTTTTAATACATTAGCTATTTCTGCTGAAACAGTTTTTTATTTTTCAAATATGCTTACTTCTCCAATTGAGTCTTGAGAATCTTGATTGTATGCTTGGGCTTCTACCTCCCCATCTGTACTCTCTTCTGCTGTCACTTCCTCCTGCAAGAACAGTTTTTCTTGTTTCAAAACAGATCATTAGCTCCAAGATTTGGTTATTTTAGGTGACTGCATTTTTGTTTGCTTTTAAAGAAGTATTTATCTCTTCCCAAAATGACCATGAGCAACATTTTGTTTCACTTTTACTACTATTCTGCAGCTCTGTTTTTTTCCAGTGCCTCAGATTTCTCTCCCTTGGTGAGATACCATTTCCCTAGACCTGCTGACTGGACCTCACTGGACCTCAGTGTCTAAATCTTTTCAGGACCAAAGAAAACCCCTGTGTTTCTCATTCCACTTCTAATCTCAGAATATTAATCTTAGGAAGAAATTCCTCACAGTAAGGGTGTGGAGGCACTGAACAGGTTGCCCAGGGAGGCTGTGGCTGCTCCATGCCTGGAAGTGTTCAAGGCCAGGATGGACATTGTTCTGGGCAGTCTGGTCTGGTGAGTCATGTCTCTGCTTGTGGCAAGGGGTTGGAACTGTCTGATCTGAGGTCTCTTCCAACCTAAACCATTCTGTGATAACATCTCTGCCTTTTATGATACCCAAACACAAAAATTACTTCTGCCATGACAAAGAAAGTCACGTGAAGAAGTAACTGACTTGATTTGAAGTGAGAAAGTTCCTCTTCCTACTGAATTTTTATGTAAAACTAAGATTTTATGTTATTAACTTCTAAATATGATGTTCTTACTAACCTCAGGTCCAACTCTCTGGATGCTTCTCATTTTCTTCGTAAGAGGCACATCCACTGCTTCTTCTGAAATTTGGTCCGAATTTTCCACAGTGTTATCCTCTTCTTCCTCTCGTGGACGCTTGGACAGTGAAGAACTTGGAGTAGCTGAAACTGAAACAGAAGCTCTCTTGTTATTTCCAGAACAGCAAACATACAAAACAAAGCAATCAGAAGGTTACTCATGATTCCTAAAATTAACTCTGCTCCAAAAGTATCATGGGGGCAGAGGCAGCAAGGTTTCATGTAATAAAGCCACAGATAAACACCAAGTTTCTATTTTGTGCTTTAAGGAAGAGCATTTCGAGGTAGCATTTCTGCAGGTTCAAGGAGGAATCTGACAGATCAGCTCAAAATGTAGAATAACTGGAGAGAAAGAGCAAATTTTCACCAAAGTTAGGGTTGCTTTGACAAGGCTCTGACCGGAGCTACTAATGAAACAATCCAAAAGGAAGGTCTGTAAAATAAAACCAACCTGTACCAAACACTGCTGTAGAAGTGGAGGGTCTCTCTATCTGAGAGCTCTGTACAACTTCCATGAGGGTAGGGGCTGGCTCCTGATTAGCAGGCTCAATCTGTGAATGACTCTGCTGAGTGGGCTGCACAAAAGCAGTTGCTTGTGTCTGCTGCTGGACAGTCAGGATGGGCTGAGACAATGATGTCTGAACATTAGGACTGGTGGAACGCACAGAGCCACTCGTGCTCCCAAAGACTGGAACGTGCTCCACTGGTCCTTCTGATTGCATAGCTGAAATGGAAAGAACAGTACATTCAACTACCATTTTATTCCCTAGTGCAGCTCACATTCTCCATTTCACAATATCTTGAATAAGCAATGTTCTGCAGATTGAGCTGCTTATACCCATATTAGTCTGAGAAACTATGAGCTTTGTTGCATAAAAATGCAGCACTGAGAGAGATACAGGGACAAAAAAATTGATCTGAGGCACTTTCAAACTAGTAATTACTGAGATTCCAAGGCAAATGTAGCTCTTACTGTAGCTCCTTATACCATATGAAAACACTCACCTTCCTGAGTCTCCACCTGCGTTGTGGGCATAACTGTGGCTGTTGGAGTTGTGGTAGGATTAGTGACTGTAGCAGGAGTAACCATCGGACGGATGCTGGCTCTTGGAGTAGACTTATTGCCAGCTATTGCAGCAGCTGTCACTTTACTTGGAGTCGACACAACAGGAGTTGGTTTAATATTGGCTGTTGGGGGGTCTGAAGTGCTAGCACTGGAAAAAAAAGATGTTGGTTTCAACTCAGTAGTACAAGAACGAGATTTGATAAATGTCAATATATTATTGTAGTTAGAAATACTAGTTTTTAAAGGTAAAAAATATAAAAGCTTAACAAGGGTTATAGCTAAAAAATGTTAATAGCTTAAAAAAACACCTAACAAACTGGAGTCAATACAGAGCAAGGTGATCTCTTGTTTGAGACAAAGACCAACTAAATTTGAGGAGATTTGCCATTTGACTATTTTATCTTCTGTTCAAGGTACTGCCTACTCAGTTGATTTCTCATGTTTGAGATTCTTGCACAAGGAAGATCCCCCCCCAAAACCAAAGAGATTAACAATCAAGGCTGTGCAACTTGAAGAATCCTGAAGTCTGAAAACATTTAAAAAAAGTTCCTGTTTCTCAGATACCATGATCCCAGTGGTTAATGTGAGTATTTAACAGCTTGAAAGCTTTACTGATTAAATATATCTGAGATGACAGGAGGAACTTATGCTAATCAGTATCTTCAAAAGGTACTTGAGAAAAATAGAGAAAAGCCAGTGATTTCCTAAAAAGATAAAGATAGATAAAGAAAACACTAAAACCAGCAACAACAAAACCCCCAAACTCTTAAACTCACATTCCTCTTTCACCTGAAGCTGGTGCAGACTTGAGTGAAATTTGCCTCTGCTGTTCTGGGACCTGTGGAAGTATTATGCCATTGAAATAGAAAACAGGAGAGCAATTTGCTATAATTATTCAGCAGATCAATCTCTTTACTAACAATCACCTCTCTAGTGGGTTTTCTAGCATAGCTAGTCAGACTCTATCATCACTGCACACCTTCCAAAACAAATCACACCAAGTACAAAAAACAATCCTGTAATTCTTCAGCTATTTGCTGAAGCTACCAAGACAACAGCAGCTAGACCCAGTAAACTGAAACATGGATAAAAATACAGAGTGGAGTGCAAACAGCTCACAGTGCATGATGTAACCATATTCTTGTCAGCACTGAGAAATCAGACTGTGGTAGGAAAAAGGCTTGAATTAAATTCTGAATCCTAACTAAAGCAAACGCATATTTCTGAACCCAGTTTAGAGTGGAACTTGAAAAGTTTGTCTCACTACTACTTTTTAGTTTATTTTTCTAATGAGTCCTACCACTCCCTGTTTTCCTTTCTTGAGACATGCAGGTGGTTTATTCTCTCACACACAGCGGTCTACAAGCTTTTGTACCTTGTTTGTAGACTCCGGCGGCTCATCTCGCTGTTCATGGTGCCGCTCTTGCTGCTCCCGCAGTTCTCTTTCCAGACGGCAGATTCGACCTTCATACTGGGACTTGAGGGCGCTCATCCGCACCTCCAGTTCAGTCTTCTGCTCTTCTAACGAGCTGCTCTTCTGCTTCCACTCTTCGTTTTCTTTCGTTAGCTGTTCTTTTGTACCTAATTGACCAGGAAGGAATTCAGTCTGGGTGCTGTAAAGCTGCCTGAAAAGTCCCCACAGGCTGAAAACCTGGCTGTTCACACAGACTACTTTAGTTTTGAAATCTTAAAAGTTAAGCTGTCAAAATAGCTCTCAGAACTAATTTTGACTTTCCCTTTCTACTTAACTGCAATTAAACAAAAAAGTAAAAAATAGGTATCATAAATAATATGTATTTTAATACATAAATATGTATTAAAAAAAAGAAGTAGCCACAGGATGGACATTGTTTCAGCACCATTGTTTCTTTCAACATCAATTAAAAATCACAAAATTGTTTAGGTTAGAAAAGATCTTTAAGGTCACTGAATCCCACTGTTTCCTCAGCACTGCCAATTAACCCCTGCCCCTCACTCCACAACTACAGCTTTTCAGTCCCTCCAGACACAGAGGTTTCAACACTGCCCAGGGAGCCTAGGCCAAGCCTGGACAACCACTGTGGGACAGAAATTGTTCCTCAACACCAACCTAAACCTCCCCTGGCACAACATGAGGCCACTTCCTCTGGTCCTGCTCCTTGTTCCTTGGGAGAAGACCGACCCCTTCCTTGCTGGCTGGCCAAAACTAAATCTGATCTGCTTCTATCATATCCTGAAGAAATCCAAATATAAGTTTTGGAATAATTCCTGTAACATCTGAACTAGAGAAAAACCCTTTAAGTAAAATGTGAAGTAGGCTGTATTTGTCCAAGCATTCTGTCCAAATGCTTTTCCATCAACAATCAAATCCCCAAGAAGACAACGACACCGTATGACAGAAAGAAATTATTGTAGTACCAGCTAACTGTGCAATTTTCTGCTTGGCCGCAAGCAAGGTCTTCCTAGTCTTCTCTTCCTTCTCTGTGATCTGCTGCCTGAGCTGTTCTTCCTGTGTAGTTTTCTCTTGTAGATCTTGATGAAAACGAGACAGTTCTGCCTGCAGCTGTGTTACCTGCTCCTGAAGATTCCTAACTTCCGTTTCTTTTTCTGATATAGTCTAGAGAAAAAGATGGAAATGATTAGTCACAACCACTTACTCTGGTAAATGTATAGCTTCACAAGCTCCCAGGACATAGTACCACAGCTATCTTAGGGTGAAAAGGCTTCTAATCCACAACTGTGGAGTCCAGTCCTCTCTGAATGAACAGCATTCCACCCCATTCATTTGTTCCAAGAATGGAAGTCACCAGAACAAGATTTAAACCAAGACGAAGGTTTAAACAAGATACAAGCACAAATAGGTACTTCAAATATTTCTGCGCACATGCATGCACATCTACACAAAAGACAATCCTCATGCTTCTCACAGTACAGTACTCACACTGATCACTGTTCTTCCCTTGCTCACTCTGTCCTTACCTTCTGCAAACTTTCAACCTGAGCCTCCAAAGTCTTTGTCTTCCCTTCAGCTTGACTCAGAGAGTCTTTCAGCTCTTGTACTTCTTGTGGAGACACTTGTTCTTCTTGTTGTTCTGCCAAAGACTGAGTTGATGCTTCAGCAACCATCTGAAATAATAGTGAGTGGTGGTATCAGGCTAAATGGTTCTATATGATGTCATTACTTCCACAAGTTGCTTTTGATTGAAAAACTACTGTTTAAAAATTGCCAGTCCAGTTAAACTCAGAAATTTATACGAATTGTACGTGACTCAAGATGAAAACATTTTATTTTTAGTATGCTTTTTCCCTGATTTCAAAGAATTTGTACCTACCTTATCATGCTGTGCTTTCAGCTCCTCATACTGAGTCTTGTACCTCCGCCCAATTTTCTTGACCTGAGTTATGGTTTTCACTTTTTCTTGTATGTCAGCCACTTTAGCATCCAATTCTTTCTGCAGATTGTCCTTTTCTGTTCTTATTTTAGTGACTTCGTCCTTCAGGCTCTGAACAAGGTTCTGGCTTGTAGTCAAGGATGCATTAGTTCTAAAGAAGAGATCAGAGGAAGAAGCAAATGATATCTGAAATAATCAATAGATTTCATGTCATACCACAGGCATTATCTGTAAGGAACAATGTCTTCTAGGGTTTTGCAATGCAAAGCAGCATTTGTACAACGCAAATTAATCTATGATACATTAGTTCAGGACATACTCAGCTAAAACCTAAAAAACAATTCTTGCATTATTTTACCTTATCAAGCTACAGCAACAATACCAAAATGTTTCAGTTTAATGAAGAAATTACATTGCCAGAAAAAGCTTTGTGGAAAACAGTATTCTTGGCACAAAGCTTTTTACTAATTGACTTATACTCAACCTGGCTACTTCGGCTTTAAGCCTGCCTGTTTCTTCACTCATCTGTTGTATACGTTTGTTGTTTGCCTCCTTCTCTGAGAGCAGTTTCCGATACTCTTCAAGATCAGTGTCCTTCTGTTGACTCAATACATGCTGAAAGATTGAGAGAAGAATTTGTATTTTTGTAAGATGATTATATACAGTTATTTCCAGAAAATCTCATTGAATTGTCATTTGAAATGCGTATAAATTATAACAGGCCCACCTGAGTCCGAGCTTTCCAGCGTTTAACATCTTCTTCCAACAGCTTTTTCTCTGCCTGCAACATTCCACTTTTCTCACTCAGTTCAGCATTAGACTCTTGGAGAGGTAGAATATCGGCCTCGAGCTTGCGGACCTGGAAAAAAGCCCCACAGTTGGGGATTAAACTCTGCATCTACAAGACTGAAGGAAATGGAACAATAGAGGTCTGGAACAGTGATAGTAAGAGGGACAGAGAGCATACCCTCAAGAAGTCATGATAAAATAACTGATGGGTAGAAATGGGAAGAGGCAGTCTGTTCTTTTTAAACAATTAACAAAGCATGCTTTGCTTTTTTGTTTAACTTGTGCCATTCTCCAGTTATCTGTGGAAATACCCTCGGGGTTACCAGTGTCTCCTCTAGCCAAGGACAAAAATTAATTTTCAGTTTCACTTAAATGAAACTGAACTTTAAACTTTCCAAAGTTCTGAGTTTAAATGTCTTTTAAAATACTGAATGGAAAGTTACTTCTGTTGTGTATGACATTAACAAACATTGTCTAAATCATGTATTTATTCTAACCAGCAACAGTAAAGCCACACATCAACTCATCAACTTGAACAGCTGAAAAATTAATGTGATCTTCAGTACCAACCTTAGCTTGAATTTGTTGTAGCTCTTGTTCTAGCCTGTCCTTCTCTTCTCTCAGCATCTTGTTGGTTTCTATCAGTACATTCATGGTCTCAGTTTTTTTCATTAATTCTTCATGCTGCGCAATGGTTTTTGCTGTTACCTTTTGAAAAGATGTAACTGTCATTTGTTCTGCTTGCACATGCATTTATACCTACTGGATTGGTCACTACACCATCGGGGTCTTCATTACTTCATATGTACATTCAAAATAAGTCCGTATTGCTTCAGAAATGGAAGATGGGAAAATAATTGAGAGAATTTATGTTTAGGAATTATCACGCTGCTTCACAGGACTTGTGACATGATCCTCCATTTGGCTATTAAGGCAACTCTAGTTTCAAAGCTCCTGACTCTCCCAAAACTTCATTTTAGGATACAGGCAGCAAAGAAAAATTTCTGCAGAGCACAGAACAACCCTCTACTTATTGGAATTGTAAGCAATAATTGCCAGCCATACCTGCACCTTCTCCCTCTCTGCATTGAGACTGTCCTGCAGTTCTTGGAGTTCCCTCTCCAGGTGCTCCACTCTCTGTCGGTAGCGCAAACTCTCCACCTGGGCCACCTCAAATTTAGTTTCAGCAATCTCTTTTTCTCGACGTATAAATCTGCAGTAAGAGAATGAACAACACCTTGTGTCCATGAAAATGTGAAACAAAGCATTTAACCTAGTACAGAAATCAGTTCTACAACACCCCAAAGAAAATCCTAGATAAAAAAAGTCTTGAAAATCTACACAAATTCCTAAAACACAACGAGGAAAAAAATCTTCCCTGCCAATCTTGCTAAAACTTTTATTTTCCTGTTTCATAGGTTTTTCCTAGAAAGAAATCTCCTCTATTAGCTACTGATGCAATACAAGCACCTCCTGCACAAAAAGTGCTAAATGCTATGCATTAAATTAACATAGAACAATCCTGGCCCTGAGAGAAGGAGACCCCAGTTACATTTACCTCAGAATTTCTAAGATTTGTTCCTGGGATTTGCCTTCCTCACTGAGAGAAACGTTTGCTGCAGCAGGCATAGCTTCCTTCATAGAAGTCACCATCTTATCGCTCAGACTTTCTAGCTGCTCATGTAGTAATCTATTTTGTTTTTCCAAATCTTCACAGCGAGATGCAAGTTTTGAAGCTTCATCCTACAAAAAAGTTGTTCAAAGGCTGAGAGTTCTGTGGGGGAATTGCTGATAATTGAAGAGTAACACTGGAATCACCACATGACTCATACCTTGATCATTCTCTCTCTCTCTTCCCAGGATGCTTTGCACTCTAACAATTCAGATTCCGCTTTCTGAGCGGCTTCCTCAAGCTGCTGCCTCACCGCAGTGTTCTTGGCAACTTGCTCTTTGATAGCTTGTAATGCTTCAACGTCGGCAGCGTGAAGCATTAATTCCCGTTCATACTTATTTTGAGCTTCAGAAGCCATCCTGGCCTGCAGAAAAATGTCAAAAAAGTGGATTCTGTTAGCTTAAATGTTGCATTTAGTACGTACAAAGAGATTCTAAAATTCTAGACAAAATTAGCAACTGTTAATCAAAAAGGAAACCGCTTGCCAAATTTTCTGTCATTCTCAACCTCCAAAAAAACATGGATGTTGAATTAAAAAATCAGTTGAAAGCATGGTAATACATAAGATTAGACTGGTCCCCATAAAGAATTTATTCTTTTTAAGAAACATTACAATTTGAAATAGTGGTCTCTAAATCTGTAGAGACACACTCTGTAGTTACTCCACATTCATATCTTAGGTCTATGATCAGCCCCAACCTCTAAGAAGAGTTTTGAGTTCAACTGGAAAACACAGAATTTACTACCTCTGGCTAAAGTAGGCAAATTTTACAAACATACTTGTTCCTGACAGTCACGTCTGGCTTGCTGTTCATTATTTAGAGCTGCACTGGCTCTCTGAAGAGCTTCCTGAACTTCTGACTGCACCGTTGACAGACTCTTCTTTAGTTCTGATAGCTGCAATGATGAAGGAGGGAGGAACAGCAGAAAAACAAAACTAAGACTAACTGGTTAAGTATTTTACAGAATATCAAACACAGCAAAGCTTTAAATAAAGACAGTCGTGAATAATCTAGAACTGAGGGGCAGTTATTCTATTACTTTGTGTATTAATAATACTATTTGAAAATAAACATTTTTTTATTTGACTTATTCATATACAGAGCTGGTAAAAAATTATCAATGTTGTTTCTGAGTTGGGCCTGCAGTGATGCTACCTGCAGTCTCCTTGTTTCTTCCAATCCCAGTTAAGAGCCCAAATATAAATGAGATAAATAAGGGTACAGACCACTCTGGTTTTCAGTGACGTCCATGGTACAAATTTGTCTCATCTTACAAAAAAGAAGTTTCTGAATCCTTTCTCAAAGGCCTTAAACTCAACAGTTTTTAAAGTGTTCAAAGTTCAGGAAGACAGTGGCAGCTTTAAATAAACCTGCAATCAGGTTAATGTACTACTTGTGTTTGGTTAGCCTTTGGTACATCTGAACAGATTTAGTTTTGGATTTCATTACACTATGAAATTATCAGGAACTTCAGGAATTATGCAGAAGCACACTCCTATAGGTTCCTTGCAACGGAATTTAAGGCAGTGGGCATTCAGTGCCTACCTGTTGTTCCATATTCTCCAGAGATTTGCGCTTCTCCTCTTGCAATTCCTGCTTTTCTTTCTCTGACTCCATGAGCTTCTTTTCTAGCTGTGCTTGATACTCAGAAGACTCCTTCAGACGAGCTTCAACTGTTGCACGAACTTCCTCTGTCACCTTCACCAAAATTAACAACAGATTAATATTTTTTCTCTTTAAATAGGGTATCCTGATGTGAAATGAGTATTTTATGAGCAATTTAAAGCCGGAATCTTATTTTGAACAACAACATTGAAAATGCTGAGAATCCTAAACGATGGGTTTTTTTTTTCTCTTTTTCCCCCCCACTGAGAGCTTTAGCACCTCATAAGGAACACTTCAGAGAACCTGGTGACTGTCCCCAAATGTGCACTATATTCTAATGCCTTCTAAACCACGGTAAGTTTTTTAGCATTTCCTGCCATAATCCCACATAGTATAAAGAAACACCAAATGATCTTTCATTTTGTTTCTGTTTTGCTCTAATACGTAAATGTAACTACTTACTTGTTTTTCCTTATTAAGGGATTCCTCTAGGCTAAGAACCATCGCTCTGTACTGTTCCACATTACTAGAACTGGTCTTGAGTCTTTCTCTCAGGTCATTGACTTGTTCATCAGCTTGTCTCAGTCGACTTACAAGATCATCCACATCTTCATTTGCATTAGTTTGGCCTGCGATATTAGAACACATTCATTAATGGATCATGCTTAATTCCATTTGTTAAACTGATATCAAAACCAATCACCCTCACAATGCTACCCTAATCAAAATAGTGGCTTACAGTAAACATTGTTAATTCAGACCACAAAAATAGGCTATTCAGAAATAAGTAACCTGATAGATTTGCATTTTTTCCAATAAAATGGATACTTTAAAAAGTTTTGCTCTCTTTGTTTGCCAGATTACATAGGCATTCATTTTACTGTAATAAATCATCCTGGTTGTAACTTCAACTGTGTTATGGTAATCATGAAGAAGAGGTTTAACAAAGAGAAGTTCAGGTCTGACCTTTCCCTGGAGCCCTCTGTGAGGACTGAGATGCCAGCTGAGCTTCTGTATTGTTAAGCTGCTGTTTCAACATTGCCGTTTCTTTCTGGGCATTCTTCAATAGTTCCTTTGTGTTAACATGACGGTTTGTCTCAGTTTCAAGCTGCCTCTTAAGATCCAAGATATGAACCTAAGAACACAAAGCCATTATACTCGTCATGACTCAAAAATGTCCCAGAGACCAAGACAGTCAAGTTTGTAGTGGCCACGTGACTAATTATAATGACTAGTGTATTATGATCATAATGACTAGCATATTATGACCATATTTACCTCTTGATTTTTGGTGAGGGAATGTCTCTGTTCCACCTCGCTTTCTAGTTTCTTCTTCAGCTGAGATATCTCACGCTCTAGCTTTTCTATTTGGTTATTGAGTCTCTGTTTTGTTTCTGTCTCAGATCTCTCCAGTATACCCTGATGAAAAAGGATGATGCACTACTCTTACAACACATCTTAATTAATTTTAATTCAGAATTGCTTCATACTAAGTTGTGACAACACTTCACCCCTCCACAAAATAATTACTGCAGTAAGAGAATTAACAAGAAGGTACAGAAAATTAAGAAAAGAGGCACTTCCAATATATGACTTTATTTTGAAAATTATTTTAATACTGCTACAGAAAGTACTACTAGAAGAAAATCTATTATGCAATCTAATTCCAGGGACTAAAAAAAAACCCAAAAAACCACTTTTACTACAAAAATAGAATTGTCACAAAATGAAATGTACAACATTAAATATATTGACTCAGAGTAAAAATATCTTACAATATATGATCAAGAATTGAATATAACTTAAAACACAATAAACCACTACAGCAGGCACTGGTAAATTTTGCTACTGAAAAAGTTCAGAGTATTTTTCCTTTCACTTTATCTCATGCATTTTATTTCCAAACCCTTCTCTAATCAACTCAAAACTTTTTCTCAAGTCTTTATCCTGGTAAATAATGGAGTATCAGAGTTCAGAGTAGGAATGACACAGCAGCTTAAATAGTTGCTCATGCATTTTCTGCTCAGTGGCAATTTTTAACAACAACAAAACAATAATTAAAAAAAGCCACTAAGACCAAATCCCATGACAGGTTTATTCAATTTTGACAGGTATGTATTGAAAACTCTCAGAGACACCAATCTTGGACAAAAGAACTAAATCACATACCTGAATAGTTCGCAAATTAGTAAGCAGCAGGTTCTGCCCTCTTTGTTCAACTAATAAAGACTCACGTTGCTGAGTCAAACGCACATCTGACATTTTCAAGATATCCTTCTCTTTCTTCAAGTTTTCAGCTCTCACCTTTAAGACAGCAAAGAAAAACAAGAATCTTTGTTATCAACCCCAAAATAACACATTAACCATAACATTACTTTTATGATCAGTTAATATATTTTTTTTTAAAAAGAGCCCTTAAGATTAAAAACTGTAAATGAAGATTACGCCAAGGGCAGTGAGACCACAACTACTTGATTAATGTCACTGTTTCCTCTGTGAATTGAAACACCTTCAGAATGTTGTTCCACCTTCAGTACTTGAGCACCTCAAAATCCTAGGTTGTCAGTTTTTGCTAACCCAGGACCACTAACCTCTGCCACTGCCAGTTTTTCATTTGCTCCTCTCAGGTCTTGAGTCATAGTGTTAATTATCTGCTCTTGCTTCTGAGTTGTTGCTGTAAGCTTCTGAGTTCTTTCATGCAGAGACGTTATTTCTCGACGATAACCTTCAACATTATCCTGCAGCATCTCATAACTTCACAGAGAACAACAAAGCAAAGGATGTGTCTGTTACATTAGATTGAGTTTTATTGAAAAGGGTTTATGTACAGAGCTACGTGCTTCATGTTCTTGTATGTTAGTGGCTCATTCAGCTACAGTCTATTACTGATTCCACCTCACTATTTCCTCGATGTTCTTTAACATAAAATATTAACGCTTAATTGTCAACTCTTCCTGAGCAAACATTATCAAGCAGTCAGCAGGATTCTACTGAGAGAAGACACAAGGCAAAGACATTAAATAGCTGAGATACCGTTTGGAGGCAAACTCCAGCTGTGTGGATATCTTTGCATTCTGTGACCTCAAGTCCGTGACCTGCTCCTGCAGCTTTTCATTTTGTTCATTCAGCAACTTGTCGTTCTCTGCTTTTTCTTTCTTATAGTTCTCAAAAACTTCCTGCAACTGCATTGAAGAACAGGTGTTTAAGTGCTTAGAGAGTAAGAAAAAATAGTGATAGCTACAGTGTTTACAGAAAAATATACCTGCTTAAGTGCAGCCTTAGCCTCAACAGCCTCCACTGACTCAGCCATTGCCACTGGAGCAGGAGTAGACATGGCTTGAGGTAAACTTGGGCGCTTTGGAGTAGACGTCAAAGAGATGTCCTCTGGTAATATACCTGAAGCTAAAAAAAAATTGTAAGATATCAAATCAGGTGTTTATATGTAAAGTCACGGGTTTTCCAGTGACTAAAAACTCAGAACAAAGGACAATTTCAGGTTTTTTTAGCAGTATGGAAACATGAAACGTACCTTGCAAAGGAATGACTGCTCCCGTGGTCTGTGCTAACAATATGCGGAACATATCACGCTGACGAACAATCGACTCGACAAGTTGCAGCTGATGATGACGCGATTCTCGCAGTTTTTCAAGCTCATTGAGAGCTTCCTCAAGTTGCCTCTGAAGCTCAGAAATTCTAAAAGTAAGCAGTTGTTTTCAGTAAAGTACAGAGCAAGGCATTCCACGATGAGAATCAGGCTATCACATAGTTCTATTATCTATGGGCTTTGCAGCCAGTGATGTACACACATGTTCAGAGAAAACAAAAACTTCCCTTTATTATTTTGAAAGCAGCTCTGTTGTGTGAAATCACATTTTATAAAAGGCTGACAATTACTTGTACTTTGAATTTTGCTGAGAGGACCTATTACAAGGTATTGCTCTTTGCCACAAAAGCATACTTCTGGCTCTAGACAAACTTCCCAGAGCTGCTTCCAAGCAAGCCAACTTCCATTGTGCCTTGGTGCACAGGGTTATTCCTCCCTAGAGGCAGGAGCCTACACTTACCCTTGTGAGCTTGTTACTGATGAACACATTGAATAAGACAGGACTGAGTAGTGTCCTCTAGGGAACACTACTCGCTATTGGCCTCCAACTAGACTCTGTACACTTACATATGCACACAAATAACAACAAACAGAAGAAAAAAAACAAAACAGAAGTGTTTTAATAAACCCCAGTTAGTAAAAACCTGTTTTCTACAAGAAAAGATGAAACTTACTTAGATGAGGTTGTTTCTTGCTCCTCTTTTTCTCTAGCCTCTCCTAGCTCGCGAAGAGCCACCAAGAGACGCTGATTCTGCTGCTGAAGTTCTTCAATGTTTCTGTAAGACACCAGATGTTGAGATATCACTTCAGAAGAGCTAGTGATGTCAGCAGAGCTCACTTCTTCATCACGAATCACGTGATTGCCTCTGGCTTCTTCAAGTTCCATTAAAAGCACACGAATCTGAAAGACAACATTCCAGTGTAAGGCTTGCATCCAAACTCAGAATTTGGTAAATCAGTGTATTGAACCTTGTAAATGAACTACTTTTTTCATGTGAAATGTTTAACACTATTAGCCTAGAGCAGCATAATTTCTATCCAGCTAAACGTATTTCATTTTCATAAGCAGAAATGTATATGCCACGTTGACCGAAGGAGAAGCTTTTATCATTGTTAAGGCTCTTAGGACCACCAAAATCTATGTGATGTGGCTGAACACAATTTTCAAGTACACTTCAGAGATACAACACAGTATTAAATTAAATAAATTGCAAAGAATACATTTAGCTGTAGTGACATCTGTTTTACCTGCTGTGAAAGATCTTTTACTTGTATTTCGAGTCTTTGGCTTTCTCTCTCAAGCACGGAGGCACGTTTATTGGCTTTATCGGCTTCCTCCTGCAATCGCTGGATCTCCTGCAGGCACATGTGTTAAGAAACAATTCAACTCATGTACTTTCCTTTCCAAAGAGATAATGTCATGCTGAGACATGCCTTGTGATTTAAAATGAGTTGTACTACTGTAAAGTTACACTCCAAAGTTTAAGCTCCACATACATAGGAATCAAAAGCCATACATATGGTTGCTGTACTAGTCCATGTCTTCAAATTTAGTTTCCTGAAAGACATGTCCAGGCCTGGCCCAGGCTTCCCCTAGACAGTGGCAGAGTCGCCATATCTGAAAGGAGTTGCAAAGCCACGAAGGTATGCAGTGAGGGACAGGGGTTAACGGGGATCTGTCAGCGCTGGGGGAGCAGTTGGGTGCAATTTTAAAGGTCTTCTCCAACCAAAACGATTCTATGGTGCTCACTTCCCTTTAATCAAAGTCCAGTTGTTTCTTTGTTTATAAAGAATTCTATTCCCGCAGAAAAATCACCACATTAAAACCTTCATTAGAAAAACCTCTGAAAAATACTGGTTCTGTAAAAACTTTGTATGGTCTAGTAACTCACATGCTTGAAACTTTAACAAGTACTTTCCCTCAGTAAAGGTTGACTAAAAAATCAATTTTGCACATGTACTGGTAATCTTTAGGACTAAGAACTAGAAATCCTTTTCCTCATATCTTTACATGCCGTTTTCTTTTCTACTAACCTTCATAGCTTGTTCAAGCTTTGCTGACAGACTAGCAACAGCTTTTTGGGAGCGCTCAAATTCTTCACGCTGCCTTTTCAAGATTGGTGCTTTGGCTTCTACTTCCTGCACGATTTCATCCAAATATTTATTGATTCTCTTGTTCTCCAGCTTTTCCAAAAGCAGCTGATCCTGAGTTTCTACATAGGCATTGTACAGCTGCAAGAAAAGATATTCTTGATTGGTTTTGAGACATCTGGACAGATCTCTTAGAAAAGAGCAAGGTATCTCTGTTGGCATTGCAAAGGATTTGAAAATGGAAGTTTCACCTCAGTTAGTTTCATTCCAGGCTTAACCACTTTAGCTACTGCTGCAGCAGTGGGAGACATCGCTGCCAGTTCCTCCTCAGACAATATGGCACCTGAACACAGAATCCCATCAATTAACATTAAAAAGTTGTCATTTTAATTACCACAATAAATATTCATTAGTATAAATAATGTCTTCATACACCTCTGTGCTTTCTAACTGCTGTATTTAACTGACTTTAAGCCCTTAAAGTTACTGAAGAGCTCCTCTAATCTGTATCTGCTATATTTTAAATGAATAGCTTTCGCTGTGAGAATCTTAAAATGCAGACAATTTCTGAACTCAAGCTGGAGCTAAACATCAGGTTTCTTGGCAAACTGCCAGAAGTTTAGTGGCAGAACACTGATCACCTTTCATTAGATCAACATAGAGGCAGAGCAAATACAATTCACTTCTCTGTTGTTTTTCCTTTAGAAATTACTTCCACGTAGTAAATAATTTATTTCACAATAAAAGACAAAACAGTGAATACTGAGCAAAATGTAATGTTACGCAGAAATTTAAAGACAGAGATTTTTCCATTGCTTTTATTTAAGAGGAAAATAAGAGTTTATCATTCTCCCTCTCCAGAAAACAATTAAAAGTACAATTATTTAGCCTTAAGGAAATGTTTTGTCTCCCTTTTCTTGGAAAACCAAGGGCAGATTAAGCAAAGAACTTCAACAGATTGACAGAAATGACAGGAAGCCTGAGACTTTATGCATACTTTGGTTGCCAATGTCAGCCCTACCTTTGCGCTTTGTAGCAGACAATAAATCATTAGCATTCTCCAGCTCCCTCTCCAGCTTACTGATCTTCTCTTGCAGCTCTTTCTCCATCACAGCTTTAGACTGTTCCACCTCAGCCAGATGCTCCTGGGTTGCTTTATTAGCTAAAATTAAATCAAGACAAACACTGTACTATGTTCATTTCATTTGCTTGTAAGAGCAAGAAAGGACCTGTTAATTTTATCTGGGAAAAAGCAAACTAAAACTAGGAACTACAATGAAGACTTCTCTTGCAAAACCAGATCCTCTCATCAAAATACAAAGTAAAATTGCAGGTATAGTTGAACATATTTGCGCTCACCAAATAAACTCAACTAGATTCAAGTAGTTACAAATATTTACTTTGTTGCAGAAAATGATTTTCCCACCATCCCTGAAGAAGTTCCTTTCACTAATGTTCAACACCCATTTTTCTGTACCATTTCTGACTCTCAGCTTACCTTCACCTGCTTCCTTCAGGAGCTTGTGCAGCTCTTCCACCGCTCCTGTCAGTTCATTGCTCTTCGCCTCTGAGTCATCAGCAGCACTCTAAGTAAAACCATTTTATTTTACCTCTTAGTACACAGCAACAGCAACTGTATTTTTATATGAAGAAATGACCAAAAACTGTGAACAAGCAGCTTTGGAGTAGAATGCTAAAAGATCCACCTAAACTGAACAATTCTCTTTGCAGTTGGATTAAGTCTCCCTGATGCAAACTAAACACCAAAAGGGATTATTTAACTGCTTGACAGCAGCAAGTTGCTGTGACAGGACAAAGGGTAATGGATAAATCAAATGACATTGATTCAGATTGGACAGAAGATTCATGCTGTAGGTGTGGAGACCCCGGTCCAGGTTGCCCAAAGACCTGGGAGAAGGTCCATCCCTGGAACCATCCTAGCCAGAGTGCGACCTAGGGGCTCTGAGCAACCTGTTGGGGATGTCCTTACTCAGGGCAGGGGGTGGGAATGGAGGAGTTTTGATGGTCCCTTCAAGCCAAACCTCCAAAACTGTACTATATTTAATGTTCAATAAACTCACCTTATACAAATTGGATAATTTTATGTGGGCATTCAGTTCATTGTGGAATCTTTCCTCCATACTAGCTTGCTGTTCTTTTGCCTGGTAAATTTAAAAAGAGGCAGTGGGTGAGGGAACATTCCACTAGTTGTTTCTCATGTTTGAATGCTGTTTCAAATGTACTTAGATTGCCTTACCTCTTTCAGTTTATTCAGAAGTTCTTCCACATGCTTCTGAAGATTTTCGTTTGACTGTTTCAAGCTGCTCACTTGTTCCTCTAGTCTGGAAACCTGTTTAAAGGATACATGAGAGCACCATGGATACACTTTTCTTTCCAGTACAGTTTATTTGGAAAGCATCTATATAATTGTTTGCAACTTTAAAAAACTGAAACTGCAGAAAGATCATAACTAGTTACATTTTTAAGTCTTCACTCTCATGTATTCACCTAAATGAAAAAGCAAGATCCCCAGTTACATATAGCCACATATGGCCACACATTCTACAGGTATTAGATACCATTACACGGCTATGCATACAGCAATTCCGAAATGTCTTAAGGTATGTCTTGAAGTATTCCTTAAAAAAAAAAATAAAAATCGCAAGTATAGAAGAAAGGATGCAGTTATTAAATTATTACTACAAATACAGTTATTGAAGTGTTTGGTTTTACAGTTAGTCAGGAGGTGTAACTGGTAAGAAATGGCAAAAGCACTCAGTAATGACACTACCTCCTCTTTTTTGTTCTCCAGACTGCATTTAAGCTCCAAGATTTCATTGCCTTTCTCCCTGGCAGTATGCAGAAGTTCATCAGTTTTGGCTTTCAACTCAGCATTCAGCCACGTGTTTTGATTCTGCAGCAACTCCTTTTCTTGCTCTAGTCTTTTCTCACGATACTGAAAAAGAAAATTGTATGGTGTTGGTTTCACAGTGCTGGTTCCACAGAAAAGGAAGACACTAATCAAGGTAATGTGATCAGAGAAGGGGTGACATACAAGTATCATAATTTGGTAACTAGCATCCAGTAATAGTCATTTCCCACAATGTATTAGTATGCTTACTAGCACATTTCAAACTACAACTTCTTGAAACTTGAGCTTTCCTCAAAGCTTACTTTAGCTGGACACATTAACAAGATTAACACCTACTTAAAAGAAATCAATTGAGGTAGACAAATTTTACTCCCGTTTTTATTTTTTTCTCTCCTTTTTCAGCTCTTAATGAAGTTTATTCAGTCCACAGAGAAATAGTGCAGGTTCACAAAGAATTGTTTTTCTCCTTTATGCTAGGCTTCATGGACCTGGAATGTTCTCCAGTGGGTAGAAGCAGCAGCAACCAAAGGAGGCCTGAACAACTTTGATGCTTCCTTGTTTTCTATAAATAGGTCTCACTTCTAGCAGCAGTTACCAATGTTCTAATAAGACACCACGTTATAAATAGGAGTGTGCTCAACCTACTTTCAAAGCCAATAACGACAAAAGGATGGTTGTATCACCTGTAAACAACTACTCAGAAGAACACTAACACATATGACACACAGAGATTACTACTTACCTTCATGGAAACATCTGATGTTTGAAGCTCATCCAATTTCAATTGAAGTTTCACCTTTTCTGTGTTTGCTTCTGTAAGCTTCTCATTTAAGCGTTTAACATCCTCTGGGGGAAGGAACAAGTATTAGAAAAGTTGGTTTAGTTGTATTTATATAGTATTTACAGTATAGACAGTTTTAACTACTCACCTTAATTAAATTGTAAGGATTGAGAAGAGGCAAAATATGCTTGTAATTGCATATTGTGCAGTAAGATAATGTATAATATTTTTATATCTACAAAACCATCATCAAGCTGCTGTTTTCCTGCAATTACCATATAATTTCCTGCTTTGTTTCCTTTTCCCTAAATACTATTTCCTACTAGTCCAGTACTTGGTCTTGCCTATATAAACTGGATACTCCATTATGAGTTTGACTGTTCAAACATCTCTTCTGTTTAGCAACATAATGCAAAATATTTCGTTCATGTGTTCTTAGCTATACCGTTTAAATGTTCGACTTCCTGAGATCGTCTTTCACTTGTTCTAACCAAATCTCTCTTTTCTGCTTCTAGTTCTTCTTTTTCTCTACTTAAATGGCTCTGAAAAACAAAATTGGAAAAGCAAGAAATAAAATTACACTGATGCCAAGCTGGGTCATTGTGCTCTAACATAAAATTCCACTAAGAGCAGAGAAGCAAAGATGAGAACAATAAGACAGCTTTCAGGACCAGCACATAGAACAGACATGGAGAGATGCAGAAATGAAGGACTGATAGGAGTTCAGTGCTATGTACAAATAACGATGTACCTCAGTACATATTTGTACTGATACTGACAGTCCAGTTTGGAATCTGTGCTCTTTGCTACAACAGTACAGGTGAACCAGTGTCTTCACCTTATCATCAAGTTCCCCAGTACCTGAGTGGCTGCACTGCGATCCTGAGCAGCTTCAAGCTCTTTATTTTTCTCATTCAGTGTCTTCAACTGTTCATCTGTTGGATAAAAAGAAACTGTCGTGACGGATCTCCACCCGAAGATAATGACAAATTCACCCCTCAAATGCAATTAAGCCAAAATTTCTTTTAATGACATAAAAAATTAAGAGAAGAATTCAAAATCACTGAGTATGGACTAGGCAGTACCATGACAAACTAATTTAATCCTTAGAACAAACACAGTTGTTGTGAAGATCAAGAAAATGTCCGCCATGCTACAATTACTTTTAAAACCAGAAAGTAAGTCATTGGTTTAGCTTTCCTTCCCATTAGATCAAGAATCACATTAAAAAAACAAACCAAAAGACACAAGACACCTACCTATCTGTAGAAATAACACATGTAATTGATGGGTGGATTTTCAATTCCTGTTTAAAACTTAAAGTGTCCCAGCATAACATTAAATAATTAATTTCCAGTATAATCTTGAGAAGGTGTAGTTATACTTACTAAGTTTTTTAAGCTCCTCACGGAGAGTCTGACACTCTTGTGTCTCATTTACAAGTCTCTCCTGACTCTGAGCCAGACGTTTTTCTACTTCAAAATATTGTTGTTCTGCAAAATACCAACATTCTCTCAATTTCAAATAAAGATTTAATTCTCACCTTTATCAAGGTTCCTTATTAATACCTCATTATTAAGGATTTTATTTATAAAAAAATTCTATTTGTATTTATAAAGAAAATATCTAAAAGTAGTAATACCGCAGTATAATTTGAAGAAAAAAGTACTTTTGAAGGCAAAAAGACACATTTCCACTGAATTAACATTGTTTCATTACCTTGGTAATGTGGGAAGTGAAACATTTCCAGAAGTGATCCATAAAACAACTTAATTTCAATAGTTCTTTGCCCTTTGGGTGTATCTAGACAATGCTGTGGCAGCAGAATTACACAGTGTGGTCTCATCTACTTATCTTTTTAACTCTGGAATATTTCTATACAGAATCAATAAACTCCACACAAGCAAAAGATTTAGAAAATAATTAATAAACAATTCTTAGAAATGAGCTTGTGTATTAAACTGCAAATCCCATAGCACTAACAGAAACAATTACATCTAAATTTTGCCTATGTGAAGCAGTGTGATGGAGCCTAACTGTAAAGCACTTACAAAAGCAGAACTAATCTCACTCACTCTCAGTCACAACTGGCTTATAAAAAGTGCTTTGGGATTTTTATTTATCTTAAGTTTTCAATGGTAAAATTTCAAATGATGCTGCTGTCAGAATTTGATTAACAATGAGTGAGATGGCTCAAACGACTGCCATAATTTGTGAGCAGGGTAATGAGGGAGCTCTGCCAACCTATCTGCAAAAACTATGCTTGAGCCCTGAGAACACCATGAGATGCTATCTCTCAAGGACTTACTCACCATTACTGTCTGTTGGCAGTGGGGCAGACAAGAACACCCCTGGCAGTGAGTATAAAAGGGGAGAGATTCAAATGTGCTCTGCCTCACCATCACCCTCCCCAGCTTGCAGCCAGGATGAGAGACTGACATGACAACTGGAGACCCTGAAAACCTGCGAAGCAAAAATTCCCTATCACCACCACACTCCCTGCTGAGAAGATGGCCAGAAATCTGCAGAGCTGAGGAGCAAGGTGGGAGAGCCAGAGCCTTCAATTCGGAGTGGTGATCTGAACTCTAAACTCTCTTCTCTCTTCTTTACACTTTTCCTCTCCTCTAGTCTCTGAGTTGGGAATCTAGTAACTTTAGTGATTTCTATGCCTTCTAAGTTTGGAATCTGATCATTTCAGTAAACTTTGACTTCCATGTAGACCTATGGAGTAAGTCTCCTTAATTCAACCCAAGTGATTCCATGAACATTTTCTTATGATTGGATGTGACAGTCGCTCTAACAATTACCTAAGAGAAGAAAAATGCTGAAAGCAACTAACCTGCTAAAATCTGTCAGTTCTTTTAATTTTACACTATACTTCATTAATTTATCTTTGCAATATTATTCATCATGAAAGAGAGAGAAGGGTTGAAGGTGGAAGTAATGTTTAAATCAGAAATAGATGACCTATCTGATGAATTATCTCATATTCACAATCCTCCCCAGTGATCACTCTTACCTATTTATCAAACACTGGCCCAGGCTGACCAAAGCGGTGAGGGAGTTCTCGTGTCTGAAAGGGCTACAAAGCCACAGAGATAAGGGGTGAGGGACAGAGATTAGTTGGGGACCTGGCAGAGCTGTGGGAATAGTCGGACTTGATTCCAAAGGTGTTTTCCAACCAAAACGATTCTATTTTCTTATTTCTACTTTACTCCTATACCAGTATTAACTTTCTGTGGCCATATCACCTCCAAAATAATATTAAAAAGTTTATTTTTATCAAAGCACTTTTTATTGAAAGAGAATCCGTTCATTTTGTCTTGCATTTTTAACTCTTGACACCCAAGGGCCAAATGTCAATACCAGATGGATTTCTGAAGTTGCCTGTTTAGCTACATGCAATAGATAAGACCCGGGTTTTTTTAATGCTTGCAGAGCTTTGATGTGACCTATTCCAAAATGCTGCAGTGTTACTATCTTCAACATGGAATGTAACAGAAAAAGCATGAAGCTGAGAGCTGGGTGAACAAATCATTACCTCCCTTCCACAACAAGGATCTAGGCAATGAGGAAATGGTCTTAAGCTGCACCCTGAGAAATTTGGGTTGGATATTAGGAAAAATTTCTTCACTGAAAGAGGTAAAGCATTGGATCAAGCTGCCGAGGGCAGTGGTGGATGAAGTGTTCAAGTGGTGTCTGAAGAGGTTGCAAAGCCATGGTGACATGGTGCTAGGGATAATGGGCAACTGGCAGTGCTGGGGCAACAGCTGGTTCTCACTATTTCAAGAGCCTTTTCCAACTGTTGATTCAATCATCCTAAGCAGACTGAAGCACACCAAGGCTTGGTGAAAAGACGGCCTTTAAGCCTACTCTGAACACAGTNTTGCAAAGCCATGGTGACATGGTGCTAGGGATAATGGGCAACTGGCAGTGCTGGGGCAACAGCTGGTTCTCACTATTTCAAGAGCCTTTTCCAACTGTTGATTCAATCATCCTAAGCTATTAGGAGCACACCAAGGCTTGTTAAATGCATGGTGAAAAGACGGCCTTTAAGCCTACTCTGAACACAGTTTTAATCCTGAACAGCTCTTCTTAAAGAAAAAAGTAACATAACAAACCCAGGCTCCTCCTACCAAGCAACAGCAAAATACAAAACCCTATCAGGCCTCAACCAAAGGGCCCCTTCTCGGATAGAGGACGCCAAGAACCACTTCTCAGAGCCCAGGTATCCCTTCTGAAACAACAGCCCGCCAGGCCCAATCTTCCCTCCCTCCACAGAGGGAGTCACATCACTGCCCGCCGCAGAGCTCAGGGCCTGCCCCGATCCCGAAGCCTTGCCTGCACTCACCGCTGTCCACCTTGAAGCGCTCATGCCTGGCTCGCAGCCCATCAATCTCGCTCTGCTGATCGGCCAGGAAACGCTCCAGCTTGCCCTGCACCGCCTTGGGCAGCTTGGCTAGCTCAGCCCGCTCCAGGAGTTGCTGCAGCACAGCAGCCATCTTGGGGGCCGCAACAGCGCTGCCTACCCCAGGCCGGCCCCACAGCAGAGCAGTGGGAGGGGCAGTTCTCCACAAAGGAAGCTGCGCACCTGCGGCAGTTCTGCTTCCGTTGGGGTTACGCCGTCTGCCGTGTTGGGAAAGGCGAAAGGGGCGGGTTCATAAACTAAAGCCGCTCAAACTGCGATAGAAGCAGTAGGGGGCTTACGCTGGAGCTCAGCCTTGGGCTTTGTCCCCTTTTACAGTGCCTAGGAAGCGGAGAAAGGTGATGGTGAGGAAGACACGGAACCGCTTCTGCCACTACAAATATGGCGGCGCCGGCGTTCGGCTTCTCTCTGTTGTGGCCCCGTTCCAGCGCGCCAGTCAATAGTCGTCATTTCCATGCGTCGGGACTCTCGCGGATGACGTCAGTGCTGGACACCTCAGGACCGAGGGGACCGGTGGTGACAGGGCTGAGTAAGCCAGCGGCCGCTGAGTTGTAGAGCAGGAGCTGACGGGAGGCTCTATGCCTGGAGGTGTGCAAGAGACATGTAGGTACTTATTGGCGAGGGATGTGGGTTAGTGGGGACCTAGCACTGCTGGGGAAACTGTTGGTCTTGGTGGTCTGAAGGGTCTTCTCTAACCTGAACCGTTCCACGAGTCTTTGAAACGTGAGGCAGTATGAAATTGTTGCGTGGAGATTTCTTTTTCCTAGTACTTATTTGTTCGACTTGCCATGATTTCTCACTGTTCTCAGCAACAGCTGTTTAAGTAGTTTGTGGTTTTTTTGGTTTTTTTTAATCTCCCCCTTTTCTGGAGGGACTTTTTCTGAGGCTCTCTAGTGATAGGACAAGGGGAATGGTTTCAAACTAAAAGAAAGTAGATTTATATTAGGTCTTGGAAAGAAATTTCTCCCTGAGAGGGTGGTGGAACAGTTTTCCCAGTGAGGTTTTGGCTGCTCCATCCCTGGAAGTGTTCAAGACTAGGTTGGATAGGGCTCTGGGCAACCTGGTGCGGTGAAAGGTGTCCCTGCTCATGGCAGGGGGTTGGAACTGTAACTCTGATGTCCCTTGTAGTCCACACCAGTCTAAGAATTTTTTTTTCAGTAGTCTTTTGATACAAAACCAAATATCAAATAGTTGTTTGCTGACTTGCCTTTATGGTGGATAAAGTATTAATCCAGCAAATTTGTTTGAGACTTGTATTTTCATGTCACTGGTGAAGTGTATCTACTTTTTTTAACTCTATACATTGTTTTGTAGATTGAAACTACTGTGCTTAGTCTGAAACCTGCAGTAATGGGTAGAACTTACATTGTTGAAGAAACTATTGGGCAGTATCTTTCAGACCTCAGCTTAAAATTGAAGCCTTATGTCACTGGGCTGCTGATAGGACAGGTAAGTGTGTAACAGCTGAAGGCTGTTCCATTCATTCACATTGGCAAGATTTAGTCATCTGGGATAAGTCTATTAACATCACATCTATTAACGTTATGTTAACACAAACAGAGGGGACTTTGATAAAGATTTTTGCAGTGTTTCAGCCACCTACTCAAGTTTTTTAAAACACACAAAAGACTCAACTCTTTTAAATATACACAGAAATTTATGCAGACAGAACATCGTTAAACAGGTCTTTAAGGCAAATGCAAAAGTAAGTAATGAAGGAGTTGTTCTGGTAACAGCTCTTGCAGTTGCTCTGTTGTGCATATGTTCTCAAATATCAATTTCATGATATGTTTACTTTGTTTTTGAAGAGTCCTCCACAAAGAGACTATGTCATTCTGGCTGTTCGAACACCGCCAAAGGAAGATCTGAAAGAGGATGGTGTCAGTCCTTCAAAACTGCTCACTGTGGATGAAGAGTGGGTAATGACCCACGCCACTCAGGTAGCACAGGAGGAACTAGTGAGGGGATAGGAGGAACATAAAGAAAATAAGATTACACAACTGACAAGACAGTTGTTTTCAATGAACCCTTTTGTGAAAGAATAATACTCACTTTGCTGTTTGACACCAAACTGTGTTGCTTTCAGAGTTTGTGGTGAAACAGAGGCTGAAATGAGAGGGCTGAATTGAGAAAATTTGTGAGGTGCTTGTTGAAAGAACCTATAAATGAAAACAGTCTTACTAGCTTCTGCTCTTCCTGCATGCATTTATATCAGAATTTGATATATCAAGTTCTAGATATCTGACCTCTATTAATCACTGTGTGTTTGTGTTTTTAAGGTTTCTAGAATGCTTCCTGGAGGTTTATTTGTTATTGGTATATTTATTATTGCACCTCCAGAGCTGTCGAAAGAGAGTCAAAGTGCTTTGCGCAAGGTAAGGAGATTTTGTGGTGGAAAGGCAGCGGTATGGCTGAGAAACTTTTGATTGTTGAGTAAACAGGGTTGTTTTAGGATTTTATTTTTAAAAGCACAGGTTTCCTGTATTGTTTTGAGATTGAAACAGGATTGTACTTGTATTTGATAACATTCTATTTCTTCTTAAGTGTATTAATGTAATGGCAAATCATAGAATCACAGCATTCATTTGGCTTAAAGAGAACTTCAAGGTCACTGAGTCCAACTGTTCTCCTAGCACTGCCAGGTCCTCACCTCTGTCCCTCATTCCATATCTTCATGGCTTTTCGACCCCTCCAGACATAGGGAGTCTTCCACTCCCCTGGGCATCCTGGGCCAGGGCTTGATGTCCCTTTCGGTGAAGAAATTCTTCCCAGTATAAAACCCAAACCTCTCCAGCTCAGCTTGAGGCTATTTCCTATTGTCTTGCCACTATTTCCATGGGAGAAGAGACTGACCTCTTCCTGCCTCCAACTTTCTGAAGTTCAGAGTGCTGCAGATTGCGAAAAGGTCTCCCTTGAGCCTCGTTTTCTCCAGTTCCCCTTGTTCCCTCAGTTGCTCTTCAGAGTACCTGTGCTGCAGACCATTCTCTAGCTTTGTTGCCCTTCTCTGTAATGCTCCATCCTCTCGATGTTCTGGGAGTGAGGGACCGAAAACTGAACCCAGGATTTGAGGTGCAGCCTCCGTAGTGGTCAGTCTAGGAGAATGATCCCTGCCCTCATCCTGCCGGCCACAGTAGTGCTGATACAAGCTAGGATATTGGTGGCCACCAGGGTACACACTGTCTTATATTTAGCAGCTGTCTACCTACTGCCCAAGGTCCTTTCTCCTGGGCAATTTCCAGCCTGGGGCATTGCCTGGCTTGTAAGAAGGTGAGTTGGGATTTCACATGCAACTTCTGCTTTGGAGTAGTTGCCTATGAATCTTTGAATGTTCTTTTAACGTGTCATTTCAGTGATATATAAACTGTATTTCCTATTCATACATGATTGTATTATCACTTGGAGTTAGCACTGTAGTGCAGGACTGTTTCCCAGAAACTGCAATGCATTATTTTTATGGAAAAATCTATAATGCCTGTTTTTTTTTTTTAATCTTTAGCTAATCTTCTCAGTGGAAAAGTCCTTGACTAAAAGGAGGCTGTGGAAACCTTCTGAGGAGGAAGTCACAGACAGAGCAGCTGTTCAGATTTGTTCTGCCACAAGAAAGTATCCTCTGAGCAAGCTTTCTCGATTGAAACTGTTCCCCCCCTCAACCTCTTTCCTGTAGCTGTTCTTGAATAAGTGAGAATTTTTGGACTTCTGAGAGGCATGAGTTAAAAATCACAGTTTTCTCATTAGCTGTGAGTGAGACTATTGAGCCTCTATCATTTCTTATTGGGTGGTGTTGTCTATGGTGTGACATCATTAATAACCTTCCCCAATCAATTTTGATTTGCATAGATTGAGGAAAACAGCTAATTGCTCTTTGCACTGATACTTCTGTAGCAGTGCGGAGGTAACAGGGCATGAGATCTGAGCTAGTACTGGGTCTGCTATAACGAGATAAGATGAAGAGAGGAAACAATTTTTCCTCCTTAGCTCAGCAGAGAAGTTAAGGATAAAGTTAACTGCAAATTGTCTTTCTTTTTGTTTTCCTTTTCACTGTTTCTTTTTCTTTAAGTAGCAAAGAGTAGTTTGCAGAACCTATGATGTGCAGGATCCAAAGGTAAGGTACTTGTCCCTCTTTTGCAGCTTTTAATGCATGACAAGTGTTAAAAACCCTGAATTTCTCACTTCAGTGTTACAGTGTCTTGTATTTGGGGCTTTATTGGTTTGTTTTTTTTCTGCACTCAGAGTTCAGCTAAACCAGCCGACTGGAAATACCAGAATGCTCTGTCTGCCTCCTGGTTGGCTTTGGAATGCACCATGAATGTTAACATTCACATTCCACTTCTTGCTACTTCACCAAACCATGATTTGGAGAAGAACACCAGGGTAAAGGACTGTCTGTACTGCTTTTGGAATTACTACACAGCATTTTTCTCTTGGAAGTTAAATGAGTTGAATTAATTGGCAGAGAATGTTTGTCAGTTATCACTCTTTAAAATGTAATTTGAAGTTCCTATGAGCATTCATACTATAAAAACCACGGATAGCTTTTCTTCTGCTGTGTTTTGAGCAAAGGAATCTGACAACTCTAAGTTATTTAGCCACTCTCACTCAAACAGAAGTTTCTTCTGTTTCACCCAGTGAGAGATTCCATTGGGTTAGACCAGTATGGATTGAGTGTGAATTAACTTTTAGGATGCTACATTTCTCTCTACAAAAGTCAAATCCCTGGGGCAGCACTTCAGTATTATAAACTGCTTTTGTTTAAATGGATCTGTTCTGAACACATTGGGTTGATGGTTTGCCTTCAAAAAAATAGACAGATTTTTGGGAGACTTTAAAACTCTTGAAACCTGTATTTCTGTAGCTTTCATCATGATATTTTCTTTAATGATACTTTCTTAAAACGTTTTGTTTTCACTTTTTATTTTAAAGAATGGGTTAAATCGATGGTCTAAGCAGATAGAGGACAGTGTTTTTCTGATCAATGGGCAAATTAAAGATGGTAACACAGAGCTACTGGAAGGACAGGTGAGTAATAAACAGCAAGAAATTAGCTGTATTAGACATTGGTATAGAAATTCCAGAGTGATAAAGCATTGAGAAGCCTTCCATCTGGTATTTGTTGATCTGTTTCCTCTAGCAATGTGCCTAGAAATCACCTTGTCAGTAAAGAACCTGAATAAAATGTGACTATAGATACGATGTTTCCAAGACCTAACTATTTCTAAATGTTTAACAAGAGCAGAAGGACCTCGGTCTGTTAATCTCTCCTGTTAGATTGTTTTATAATATTCTCATGGCTCGTGCCTTTGTGCTGTTTTTTATTCTTAAAAGCTGTAAATGAGGATCCATTTTATACCTTAGTGAAGGGATGTTGCTTCAGGGAGATTGTTTTCTTGTTCATGATACAGAAATGTTTGGTTTTTTTCCTCTCCTCAGAAAAAAATCAGAGGGAATACTCAGTCCAGCACACAGTTTTCTGATATCAAAGTTCTTGCCCAACTGGTAAGTGTTTGCTGGTTTGTAAAGTCTTGCTGTCACTGTGCAACATAGAATAAAAAATTACCATTCTAGATTATTATCTAGAAATCCAGTTGGATATTGACTATTAATCATTGTGGACAGATCTGATTTTGTGTCTATAAATTACTGTATTGCAATGGCCATGTTATCTAAGGTTTGAACAGTATGGCTGCAAGGAAAATGTGAAAACCTGCTTAGGGAAACCTGAATTAAGTGCCCTAGCGTAGGTCCTCATGCCCAGATGTGCCTGGGTGTTGGATTGTGAGCTCCTTGCCCAGCACACACCATGCTACTCTAAAGAATCCAGAGCTCTGACAAAGTTACACTTAACAAAACTTCTAGAACCTTTATAAAATGTCATTTTAAAACTCACCTTTTTTAAAATGATCAGCTTTTGGCAAATGTAGGTTACACAGTTTGTTTCCAGGTATTGCCTCCGTGTCTCACTTACTGTTTTGGTAATTATGGTGACTATTTCTAGGCAATGCTTTGCAACCACTTTAAATACTATCACACTGCAGGTTAAACAGACTCCTGTAATTGCTAAAAAAACCCCCCCAACATTAAAAGCATTTCTAGATTGTAATATTAGCCCCAAACCTCTTTGCCTGGAAAGTTTTAGGAGTCTAGTTTCTGGAGACACATACTCATACTTCAATCACAAGGAAAGGGGTGCCTGGAAAAGATACATTTTCCTTAATGGAACAATAGAGAGATTTTCAGTCAAAACTAAAAATAGAATTACAAATTATGAGGGAAAACACCTATGTAAACATCTTTAAAGTATGTTAACTGTGTCCTAGTTCAGGTTTTTTTCCCTTCATCCCTAAAGTGTCTTAGTAACAAGGTGGAATGGAAGCATGTTTGTTTTTCAGTCCCAGGGTTCAAGTCATAGATCAACAGCTACAGTCCAGGTCTGCAGTGGCTCAATAAACCTAAGGGGTGCTGTGAAATGCAGAGCATATGTACATAACAACAAGCCGAAGGTTAAAGAAGCTGTTCAGGTAGTGAAAAGATTGTTGGTCTATCAGAAATGCTTCTATTAAATCTGTAACATTTGCTTATCTTGCTAAAAAATCTGGCTTAAACTGGGGTCAAGGTATTCATTCTGTGTGTGGCGGATTCCATTCCTTTTTCAGTTATAGCGGGAAAGTTTTGTTGTGTTTCGTGTTCTCTGGTGAATTTCTGCTAAAAATTGTCCAACCAATGTGGCTTTGAATTTTTCTTAAGAATAGATTCCACATTATTTTTTTTTTTGTATGTATGAGGAAAAGAGATTTATTCAGTCATTTATTTTCCCCTTATTGAGTCAGTTGCTTGTGATTATGTGATGGTGATGTCTGGAAGTTGTTGGTTGTTTTTCTAATAAGATGAAAGATTTACTCAGCTTTTCATATTTGTTTTCTTTTTAATTCCTGTGATGTTAACTTCTATCTATTGGACTTCTAAAAATTCTCTTTGGAGTTTTTATTTGCTGGGAAAAGTTTATTCTTTTAGCATTGCTTATACTATGAGGGACTTCTTTAGTTCTTATTAGTCAAAATGTTTGCAGGTGGGTCCTGTATTAACTGATGTTTTTGCTTGGTCCTTGCAGGCTTTGAAAAGAGACATAATAAACACATTGAGTGATCGGTGTGAGATACTGTTTGAAGATCTGATTATAAATGAAGGCCATAAAAAAAAAAGTAGGAATGGAAAAAAACTTAACAGCTTATGTTTGCAGTGGATTTTAGTTGCTGTATAAAATTGAAGTTTCGGTGTGGTTAGAGCAAAGTAAAAAGCAAAGGACAATTTCCATGACAAGGCTAGGCTGGATGAGGCTCTAGTCAGTCTGGTCTAGTGAGAGGTGTCCCTGCCCATGGCAGGGGGCTGGAACTAGATCTCCAAGGTCCCTTCTAATCCAAACCAGTCTGTGGTTCTATGGTCCCAAACTTTTATTTTTTTTACAGCAAATGCTATTTGCTGAGTGGATGGGTGATTCTTTAAACTGAAGTCAGTACAGTCAAGTACTTGCTGTGCTGTTTTACCTATTTTTGAAAACAAAGTATTATCTATTAATTGAAATACCAATTTAAAGATCTTAACTAAAGAAAAGTCTTTTAACAGGCCCTGTCTTTGAAAGTGAATTTAGATAAAATAGAAAATAAATGGAAGCAGGTTGATTATTTGAGGAGAAAGAGTTTGCACTCAGAATGAGCCTTTTCTGTAGGGTAAAGTGGTTTTGGCATTCAGTTGACTTCATCTGACCTGAGTTAGGATTTTCCAGCCCGTGCAGTTTCTAGATTCCTCTTTAGGTGGCACCCATTGTTTGTGGCTTCATAGTACAAGAGTACAAGGCAACCAGAGGCTCACAATCCTTTGTGGTGGTAAAATCATGTTGGTCTGTGCACACACTTATCTTCACTCTGTTCCAGAGTTTTTTTGCTGTTTGCTACTCATTCTAAACATGAAGAAAATATTTTCTGGTTTGTTTTTGTAGGTCTTTTGGGTATTTCTGGGAAGATTAATGTAAAAACATAAATAGCAGCCAAAACTTCATAGAAAAGTAACAACTAACTAAGCCGTGCCCCAAAACAGGACTTTTACATGGAAACCTTGAGCAGTTCTTTTGCAATACTTTATCTTGAAGATTAATGAGGAATCTTATCGTAACCAGCAAGACTTGTATTTGGATGATATCTTTTTTTCCTTTTCTTTTAGATGTTGAGAGGGAATATCATGTCTTGCCTCAAAGACTGTTTGTCCCTGTTATCGGCTCCAGTGTGATGCTCAGTGATTATAAGTTTGGTGATGAGTCTGCTGGAGAAATTCAGGAACGTTTTGTAGAGATGTTGGATCAGTCTGTACAAGCTGAAGATATCCATGTGGCTGAGGAAACAAACACAGGTAAATGGAGGGTCTCAGAAGTCTCATAATGGGTCTCAAGAATGTTGGATAATGGCATAAATCTTCTTTATCCAGATACACATAGGATTAAAGGCAGCTGCCTTCATATCAAGCTAAGGGTTTATATCAAACTAATTGGAGTTTAAATATATTTCTAGAACGTGGTGAAGACTTCTTGTAGCTTCTGCATTTGACTTGTCACAGACCTCTCTTCTCTCACATATTTTGCCCTTTTACCGCATTATCTGCGGTTTGTGAATTAGCAGTAGATATAGCAATACATAGTTGAACTAGAGCGTATGTTGCTCTGCATGTGAACTCAGGGTGATACTGTACTGGCAGGTAAACTGTAAGAAAGCCTTTCATGTGCTATGTCTTCTTTTTTTTTCCAGTAGTTCAGCTTAGAGTAGTTCCACTTCAATAGTTTTAACAAGCTGGTTTAAAAGCTGTATACTTCAGATACTGTTTAGTATAAGGACTTGAGAGCTTTGTCAATAAGTATTAAAAATACAATATTAACAATATTTTTCACTAAAGATTTAAGTATCATAGTAATGATGAGTCT
>VZRI01013563.1:0-33286 GCA_013397515.1 Upupa epops | reverse complement strand
ACATTCCACAACCCAATACAATACCATAGCTTTATTTATCACTGTCACAGCTTAAAACTTTCTGGATTAACTACCTGTGAACTGATAATGGATACAATTATATTTTCTGCGAGTTACAATGATGTCACAAGGCATTGAATTCATAAAAATTGGTTACTGCATGTAGTTTCTAATTAAAACTGTGTTTCGGATACTGAAATATTCAATCTCTTCCTAATTAACTACAATTCCATATGAAGTTTTGACAAAGAATAGAAGGTTACAGTCAATCAAAGGTCATGGAAAGCATATATTCACCTAATGACTGAAAGAAACACATAATTCAAGAAACACAAAATTGCATTTGTGTATGAGAGATGTAATCACCAGGTGAGTGCTTCCAAGATGCAATTGCCTTGTGAAAATACAAAAAATATATCAAATTTGTAGAAAACAAACCTTTATGAGATGTCCTGGAATCCTGCACAAGGACATTGAGCACCCTTGTGAAAACAGAACCAATTCTAGCTTACTTGTAAATTTAATTGGATCAAGATTTGACATGGAAATTATGGAATATGATGACTAATTTCTCAATGTTAGAACCATATAAATTCAAGTAATTTTATTAATCTGGAAAGGTCTATCAATAACAACTCGAATGAAAACTATTGTCTTACTACAAGTGATACAAACAAATTACAGAAGAAATGGTCAAAGCAAACAAAGTATGTTAAGATTTATTTCACAAGTGGAAGTAATATATTCTTAAATATCTTAATAAGACTTTAAGCAATAATGGAAGGATTGTTCTGCCAACAAATTTTAACAGAAGTCTTGGATGATCATAAGCAATGGTAAATTTGATTAATAGATTTACTGTGTACAGCCATGGGGCTGGTGGAGGTTAAGATGTGAAGGTAGGTCATGTCAACATTTTGGTACAGGTAGGATCAAGACTGATACCGTTTTATGACCTTCTTGTCAGATAAGGGAATCTGTGAAAGTATGTTGCCCTTGACCAAGAATAAAATGCCAGATATGTCAATGAGAGCTGGCTACATGAGTTCAGGGAAATTTATAGCCCTAGGACATCAGTATTTATGAAGCCTCTCAAGTAAGACAAATAGAAAAATAAACCCCTTCATTCTGAAAATTGATTTCTTTTTTAAATAAACAGAAAGTCATTTTTGAATATAAAACAGCCTCTTTTCTGAACAAACACATGTGAAGTCTGAGATCTGAAGACCATTGTCATGCAGATGCATCATAATTTTCCTAAAGTATTGCAAGTTTACCATTCTAGAAACAGAACATAAATTACAGATTCTCTGATATTATTAGAAATGGAGGGTTTTTTATGAACTCAGCATCACATTCAGTGTCAAACTACAGAAAATATGAAGTTTGATTTTTTCAATTTTATCAGAACTCATCAGAGTGGTTTAAAGGATAATATTAATCTTTCCCTCTTAATCTTTCCCTCCCATTTAAATTTTTGTAGTATCTGGCATGGAACAGAAGATCACTTTAGGTTTCTTTTGGAGATCTAAACAAATATTTTACTGTGCTTCACATTATTTTTCTAGAGAATTGTTGATTTGTATTTTCTTCTAACATATTTGAGTCCACTCTAAACTAGAAAACAAGACCAAGATACATATAGTCAAATGTGACCTACCAATTACTCTTCTTACACATATCCATCTTAGCCTCCAGCTCTTTTATTGTACACAAAGAGAATAATTGTGCAGGTATATTGAAGTGCTGTTTTCTGACAGTTAAAGCAATAGACAATGACATATTGCCTCATGACTCCTCATATTGACTGAATTTTATAGCTAGGCATATCTCAATGTGAATGATAACTAAAACAACTCTTCCACTTGCTCCACTTTCCTTGATATGTATTAGATGCCTCCAAAATCAGGTAAAAATGTTGCACCACTGATCTCTTCAGGATCACGCAAAGAATGCTCCTGTTTTATGCATATTTCTCTACTAGAAAATCATATATAAATTTTATTTACTTGACCATATATTTGTCTGTACCTTCATAGAATTTCCTCTCTAGAAAAAACCCACTTTCACTGCGAAAACACAGCAAATGGAAACTCCTAAATTTTAGTAATCTCTCTTCTGAAGCTTGATTTAACCCCACATAGTCAGTAGAAGTATATTCAAGCAGTTCAATCTGCTGTAGATCTGGCCAGCAATCCAAGAGGCTATACCATTTTATAAGTGGATTAAGTAACAAGTCTTTTAGGGGTAGGATAGTTTCCAGGTAACATAACCTCTAGCTTTGTTTCTAGAAAAAAATTTGCAGTACTCAGACTCTATTTTTTGAAGGATTTTTTTGTACATAAGAAAAGATTATTAGATTATTTGCATTTTAAAAAAAAAAAAAAAAAAAGAAAAGAACTCTGGATATTCCCAACTTTTGAGATCAATTTGATCCTGCCTTTAGTTTTAATAATTCTTTTTTTATTCTTCTGTACAGTATCCCTTTCACAATAATCTGAAAAGAAAAATGCTTTACTTATATATCAAAATCTACCTCACAAAAGTCACAGGGTGCAGTTACTTATCTTAGGATTTTTCTGGAGAAACTTATTCAGTTTATTCAGTTCACTTCATTTTCTCTATATTCATACACTACTGTGGTAACTGGGATAAAAAGTGTGTATCACTGGTGGTATCACATATCCCTAAGTAGGAAGTGCTACAGATTGCTTTTTCATCATGGTTCTTTTTCCTTTCTTATTTTTTTTTTCCCCAATTAGGAATTAATGGCTAGATGAAGGGTAGGTGAGCTGTTATTTCATTATCAGAATATATTGTCCCTGTTAATTTTGCAAGACTCTGCATCACAAAAGGAGCTAGTTGTCCCTCATCAGGTGCATCTATTCAGAAAAAGTTTATACATTTCTACAGTTTTTATCTCTGTTCTGTAGTCTGACATAACCTCACCTACTAAGTATCATATGTGTTTACAATTATCATTGGCCATAAAGCCATTTGGATCAAGTACTGAACCCCATCAAGTCATGATGGAACATGCTGGCTGGTGGAAAATGAAAGGAGACAGTACAATAAACAATTTGGAAAACTTGCATGCAGAGAGATATAAAAAAGCATGACTATATGAAAGTCTCCAATATTAACAGAAGTGTCATGGGTGCTATGAACTCTTGAGAAATCCAAGTACTTCTCTGCAAGAGCTGTAATAGGCAACCTATACTCATGCAATCAGGTACAGTAATATTTTTGTGAAGATATATTTATTATTGTGTAAATGTATACAGGAGGATTTAGAAATCTGTGTTTGGTCAAGGGGCTATGATCTGGTGGCAATTACAGAGATGTGATTGGACAGCTCACATGTCTGGAATGTGATTATAGATGGCTATGTGCTTTTTAGAAAAGAAAGGTCAACAAGAAGAGGTGGTAGAGTTGTTCTTTACATGAGAAAGCAACTAGAATGTAGTGAGTTCTGTCATGGGATAGATGAAGAGGCAGCTGAGAGTTTATGGGTGCAAATTAAGTGGTGGGTTAGTGTAGGTGATACCATCGTGGGTGTCTTATTACAGACCAGCTGATCAGGATAAGTAGATAAGGCCTTCTACAGGCAGCTGATAGCACCCTCACAATTACAGGCCCTGGTTGTCTTGGGGGACACTAACTACCCACATATTTGCTGGAAGGCAACTGGGCTGCTGCAATGTGAAAGGACATTGTTACTCAGGTAGAAAACATGACTCTAAAAGTAATTTGTGTAGATGTTCACATGCCACTGAAGAACACCAAAACAATGAAGAGGTAGACATGGTTGCCAAAACTGAAGTGGCCTACGTTGACCTAAGCTGGGAATTTAGGGCTGGACTACTTGTAGCTCAGTGGACTCACAGAACATTGTGACATCTAGGGAGAAAATTAACATACAGATAGGCTCAAGATTGAGGGGTTGGAGACTGTCACATTGAGACCGTCACATGGGTTAGTCACGAATATGAATCGTTCTGCAATCAAGTGAGCCACAAGAGTAAAATCTCCCTGGAACAGAGGATGATGGCTGAGTTTTCAATATGGAGAGGCTATATTGGACTATTGCCACAAAAACACCAAGGCAAACACTACATGCTCACCATGGGATAAGCAAGTATGGGTCTGATCTAACCGTACTTTGTGCATCATGCCACTGCCCAAAATACTATCTTAGGCCTTGAAAGACAAATTTTGTGGCAACATGTTACCACAAAAAGAATTGAATCAGACAGTGAGACTAATTTCTGAGATAATTCCATCAGCTCCTAGGCTAAGAACATGACATTGAATGGATTCCATCAGCTCCCAGGCTAAGAACATGACATTGAATGGATCTATACTATTCCCTATAATTCAAAATGCTCTGTGAAAATTGAAAGTTATAATGGACTGTTGAAGACTCTGTTGGGAGCATTAGATAATGGAACAGGGAAGCACTGGGATGTGAATTTAGCAGATGCCACTTAGCTGGTTAATTCTGGAGAATCTTCTAACCATCCTACTTCTACTCACAGGAAAACACTGCATAATGTGGAAGAAAAGAAAGCTAAAGTGTCTGTAATTAAGTGTATCTTCATATGTCATGTATCATCATGTGTTTTCAACCAAGGAAATTGGGGTGGCCCAAGGTGATGAATTCTTACTGGACAAAAGCTTAAGACTACATTTTTCTTAATACCCTAAAATATATGTTTACGTCTGTGGTGAGCACAAGACAGCATTTCATATTTTGTTATCTCACCTTGTAATAACTGCTGAGGGCAAGAGCTAAGACTGGTATATAAATCCCATTTCCAAACTAGATGTAGTGAAGGTTGATAAAATCTGTGAATATTTTGGATATCTTAATTAAAATTCAGCAGTAGTCCCCAAGGCAGGCCTTATTTCTAAGAATAAATAACTAAAACTTATTCAAAGTTAATATGCTTCTCTTCTTAAAGAAATCTTAATGTGTGACAAAAGCTCTTTCTTTCTGCAAAAAATGAAACAAAGTAAAAAAATTATGCGGTGTTATTATGGTTGTCAGTGAGAGTATTAGCTGTGGGTTGTGTGGGAACACAACTCACTTGAATGATTTTGTATGATGTAGTTATAAAAAATAGTTAATTCTGAAATGATAATAACTGGTAATATAGATGTAAAAGAGTAAAAGATGATACTCTTCTAATTCCAGTTCTATCACACATATAATAGTTGAATAGAATTAAATCTACAGATGCTACTTTTAAGTACTTCATTGCATTATTAATCCAGACAAAATATTGAGGATCATGAGATTCCTCTTTTTTAATATATTTATATTTAAGTTAGAGCTAGTCAGTCTCTGTTGCAGAAATTTTTTCATAAACATGTACAAGTATTATGATGACTGATGAGGAGAAAGTTTTTTGCTTGTGTCATTGGAATAGATTCATGTTTAATATTAACTCTTCTTATTATTTTGTAATTACAGTACAAGTTTTATTAGTTCAAGCAAAATTTAGAACAGCTAAGTATTCTGAGGTATATCACTGGTTACACTGCTAGACTACAGAAGACTGTTTTTATATGTGACATTCTTTTCATACAATGCTTACACATATGCCAAGTTTCTGTTAATATTCAAAATAGCATTAATGTTTATGAGTGCTAATGATTCACTTGAATTTCTGATGTGGAAACTGTAACCTAAAGCAATATTAACAAGTCTATTAAAGATCTATGTAAGTATTGTTACCAGTGATGATTCATATCCTATTTGAAAAAATGCGCTTTTTTTATAGTTAATTTATTTGGTTCATCAGTTAATTAGTGGATAAAATTAAAATTTTTCAGGCATAACCTGGAAGTGACATTTCAAAATCTATTACTTTAGGCTCATTTTCTTTTCTGAGAGTAAACTTAGTCTCATGGGACTAATAGTTTTCTCAGCTTTGTTTAACTCGGAATTCCAAATGCATTAACACCTTGTTTTTGAACTCTTGACATAGATAGCTATAGGTGAAGACCAAAAATTTAACTCATGCAGTTATGTCTAGTGCAACACTTTAAATAACAAAATCTTTAAAACATGCTTTGTAAATATATGGTTTATAAAAGTTACTATATAATTGTTACAAAATTGTCTTTGCAACGATTGATTTGATTACATGTTGTATAGGCTTTATATGCTAATGTATACAATTTTCCTTCAATATATTATGCAAGAGAAAAATAATTTATCAGAAATGTAATACTGTGATTCAATTAGTCTTATTATGAACAACATGGAATAGAAATATTTCATAATTTATTTTAATTTAAAGGATTGTTTGGACTAGAAACAAGTATATAATCTGATTATATATAATAAACTCGACATATTTCTATGTAAAGTGCTATATCTAGTGTGTTACAACCATGTTATAACTTAGCTATCTTGATAATAAATTCTATGTCAGTAATATGGATTTTCCATTTTAAAGGGAAAGATCATTTGCAATAAATCTACTACCAGTAGCATGACAGACACAGGAGGCCTTGGCATAGCTTCATGCAAAGCTGAGATGTGAGTGGCTGGAAGTTGCTAAGATAACAGCAGGGAATTTGAATGCAGTGAAACCAAAAACAATTGGTCTTTACACACAGAGGAAGCTATAGCTTCTGAGTGCAGCCTGGGGCACACATGGTTGGGTCTTGCATCTGCTCTCCATGAGCACAGAGCAGCAAACAGGATGTGGTGTGTCAGTCTGCACAGCAACCTGGTGTGAAGGATGTGCATACAGAGTGCTGAAGGACTTGAGACTAGACATTAGGAAGCATTTCTTTACTAAGGAAGTGATAATACACTGGGACAGGTTCCTTAGAGAGGTGGTCAATGCCCCATGCCATTCAGTTCCTTTAAAAGAAGAATTTATGGAATATTTTACAAATATTTTTTGAGAAAAGGTATCTCAAAGGATTCCTCAAAAGGAGATGTAAAACCTTCATCCTTGAAGGTAATAAGCACCCAACTAGACAAGTAACCTGATCCAACTTAAAGATTAGCTCTGGTTTGAACAGAATGGACAAGATTGCCTCAAAAAGTTCATCTCAGCCTAACCTATTCTATGTGGCGAGAACACAAAATTCCCAAATACCTACTGAAATGGTTCAAAGCAATCAAACTGCAATTTTGACAGATAAAGATGAGAATGGCTTAAGAGAAGCCAAGGAATTTTAACCAGAGACTTCCTAATGTGGTTTCTCAACTGAATTTTCCTATGAGGTGAGTACTTCACAGTATCACAGTAATCATGAGGTTGGAAAAGACCTTAAAGATCATCCAGTCCAACCTAAAACCAACTAAGTAAACCTAAACATCTGACATCTAGATCATGCCACTCAGCACTTCATCCAGACTAACCTTAAACACCTCCAGAGATGGTGACTCAACCAACTCTGTGGGCAGCCCGTTACAAAATCTGATCACTCTTTCAGTAAAAAACCTTTTCCCAATGTCAAGTCTAAACCTCTCCCGATGGAGCTTAAGACTATGACCCCTTGTCCTGTCTCCAGTGTCCAGGGAGAAAAGACCAACCCCTGCCTGACCATAACCACCTTTTAGGTAGTTACAGTCAGTGGTAAGATCACCCCTGAGCCTCCTCTTTTCNGGATAACCTCCCTCTCCCTGCTGACCACACCATTCTTGATACAGGCCAGGATGCCATTAGCCCTCTTGGCCACCTGGGCACATTGCTCACTCATGCTAAGTTTACTGTCCACCAATACCCCCAAGACTCTTTTTACCTGGGTACTCTCTAAGAACTCCATTCCAAGCCTATAGTTCTGCCTGGGATTGTTATAACCAAAAGGCACAACCCCACATTTAGACTTGTTAAAACTCATCCTATTAGAGTCTGCCCATCAATCCAGTCCATCCTAGTCCCTGTGCAGGGCCCTCCTACCCTCCAACAGATCAACACGGGCTCCAAGCTTGGTGTCCTCTGTGCAAATTTGCTCATGATGGATTCCAACCCATCATCAATATCATCAATGAAGATGTTGAACAGGACCGAACCTAACACCGATCCTTGAGAGACACCACTAGTAACAGGTCGCCAACTGGATGCAACACCATTTACCACCACTCTCTGGGCTCATCCATCCAACCAGTTCCTGACTCATCACAATGTGTTCCTGTCAAAGCCCCTTGCTGCCATCTTAGCTAGGAGTATATCATGGGAGACCATGTTGAACGCCTTACTGAAATCTAGGTAAACCACGTCCAGAGTCTTCCTCTCATCAACCAATCAAGTCATTTGATCATAAAAGGAGATCAGGTTAGTCAAGCAAGACCTACCCCACCTAAGCCCATGCTAACTGTGTTTAATCTCTTGGCCATCATGCAGTTGTTGCATGATAGCACTCAGCATTAACCATTCCATAACTTTGCCTGGAACTGAGGTGAGACTAACAGGTCTATGGTTACCTGGATCATCCTTCCAACCCTTCTTGTGTATGGAACACAAGGACACATCCAGGACCTCATCTGTGATCCACGACTTCTGATAAATTATGGAGTGTGGTTTAGCAAGCTCATCCGTCAGCTCTCTCATCACTTTATGTGTTGATTTCATGTACACAGAGGTGTTTCTGTACTTATAGTTCAAAATATTTCTACTTATGTACTAATAGTAATGTTTCTGCTATTCTTCAGCATTACCAATAATTTAGATGTATTGTCAGCAGCAAATTTAACAAACTACCAGTACACAGTGCAGAATTTCACAATCATTATTTCATGTATTACATAGCCAGAATATGTTTCTACAAGTGACCAAGAACATGTACTTACTTCAAATACTTAAAGTGGATTATATATGATGTAAATGTTTTGAGATTTAATTAACTGTAAGTTAAAGAGTATATCTGTAAATTAATAAAGAAAAAGACAGACCAACAAAAACAACAGAAAGAAAGCCAGGCTGAAGCAACAAAATGTTGTCAACTTAAAAAAGAACACTATGTTTTTAGCTACCACAACTCATAAAACCTTTCAAAAATGTCCAGTTTTATTTATGTTGTATGACTACAACATTACAAACAAAGCTTTGCAACATTGTTATTGAAATGAAAAGTTATCCACCAATCAGGATCCATATGCAATCAAATTCCTCTGATTTTCACTTATTTTATGAACTTTTTATTTCCTCACCATATTGTGTAGCATCTGTTAACTTATATCACCAGTACTTTATTTCCATGGAACTCATCACAGGTAATAAACAGGAAGAGGGCAAGGAAATTAATAAAATTTTTCATGGCACCCTGTGAGATGGCATTAAAAAGTATTAAAACACTAGAATATGATTTGGACTTCTTTTAATCCCAGTTATTGTATTCACTTTTTATTTTGAAATACTGTTATAATTTTTTATCACTGACATAGTTGCCGTATGCTTTTATAGTGAAAATGTTTATATCTGTTTCATACATCCAGCTCAAGTGAAAATTTGTCCATTTACAGATGTCGCAAAATTAAGTTGATTCAAGTTTATTTTTCCCATTTGTCAAGACTAGGTTTTGTGTGGCTTTTTTTGTTTTTTTTAACTTATTTTCTTTTTTTTATAAGCCAGCAGTGCAGGTATAGAAGTAAAAAGACTGATCATAGGGTATCACACTGGTAAAAGTGACAAAACAATTAATTACCACAGCTAGGAAAAAGACAAATCCTGGTGTAATCTTTCATTGTCAGGGAAAATCTTGCAATGTTGTTGCAAGAACTTGTTTCTTAGTCAAGTTTATAACATATTACCAGTTTTATCAGACTGCAGAACAGAACAGAGCACCCAATAAATCATTAAACTGAAGGATATTCTAATTCTGGCAGTGTGCTATATTCTAATTGGGAGGCAAGACAGAACAGGCAGTCTGTACTGATACATATAATTTACAATGCACATCAATGTGTTTAAAAGTGTCACCACAGACCTGAAGATACCAATATGGTTTACTATTTATATGATAACCAGAATATAGCACAACTGACTAATGAACAGTAATAAATAGAGATGGAAATTTTGGAGGAAGCATACAGTAAGTCATTATTGCACATATAAAGTGATCACATGGCCTAATAAAAAGAATATTCCAACAAGCATATGATGTATTTTTTATATTGATTCATATTTCATATTGTAAGTTGACTACTGAACTTCTTTAGAACTAAGACAGGAAAAAATGTCTCTTGACCTTAGAGATATTGCACTGCTACAACTTCAGCTTTAAACAACTTCAGCAATTAGCTGAACAAAATAGGAATAATTAAAATGAATCAGCAAGACTTAAATCTCAGCCAACATTTGTATGAATCCTTTATCATGTATGTAAGTATAAGAGTCTTACACTTCACAATGAACCACAATACTTTGACAGATCCTGTTGACTACCAAAAATCTCTACTTTATGACACTGAACACTCTGGGATATCAAATACAGTAAAAGAAAAACATGTCAAAAATAAATTGGCAAGATGGATCAAGGGACTAAAGAGATGAAAACTAATGGAGAAATGTAAGTTGACAGCTTTGTGCAAGGTTTTGAAAACCTACAACTGAATAACTGAATTTCAAGCATGTTTTGTACTGTGTTGTTCTTTATTAAAACCCCTGATAACATTTTAAATCAATTAATTTAGCTAAAGTGCTAATGTCCAAACCCTAAAAAGGGTAACAAGTTTTCCAATAGTTCATGCTTCTGTAGAATTGTGATGTGAATTAAATTCCAACTCATGTCTCTTGGCATCAGTGGGCGTTTTAAAGCCCAGCTCTGTTTCATGAGCTTTCCTCCAAAATACTATTTCCTGCAGTCTCAAACAAGGAGAAAACTCTCCATTTCAGCAAACCATGGAGAGCCATATGAAACTTTCTTTCCACTGATCTAGTTCATGCCATCTAAAGACAACACATAACCTAGAGTAAGATGGTTGCCACCATTTTGGCAAAGCTGTAACACAACCCAAGGAGTACAGCCACAAGAAGAAAGCGCAGTTTATTATTATTATTAGATTGTGCACAGCATAAGGATAATTTTACACAGTCGACTACATAGCTCATCATCACAGAGGCAAAGAAGATTACCTTTGACCAGAAATACCCTGAAAGAAAACCCAGAAGTAATGAGAAAGTCTACATCAAAAGGAGAACTCAGCTAAATCTGAAAGCCATTAAACTTAGAGTCCACCAAGTTAATTCCATTATTAGTAGCAGCATGTCAACAGATATTCCTGCCAAGCAAAGCAACATAACCCTACCTCCCTCCAGGGGACCTCTGCAAGTGGCCTAGTATACTGTGGTGCTGCTGTATTCTTCCCTGAAGCAAATTTCTTCCCTGAAGCAAAACACCTGTCATCATTTAAAACACTTGTTGCCATTTAATCCAGATTCTCTTCTAAAGTTGTCTGTCTCTGGAGAAATAAGGTAGGGCAGTATCTTTCTCTCTCATGAAAATCTTGACATTGGCAGGCTCTCACAGGAAAAAGCTATTGTCTGTGTCAACCTCAGTTTTTAGCACTTCAGCCACATCCAGCTCAGTGATGTTATGTGTCCTCTCTACCACATAGATAAAAGTCAATATGGAATCTAGAAGAAAAAGGGTGAAGGGGAGGGAGGAGCAGAAACCCAAAGCTAGAACTCCAAACCCCCTCCATTTGCAGAAAATTTACCAATTAAACTTACAGATTTTGCTTAGTTTTTTCAAAATCATAATACCATATAGTTACTGTTCACTCTGCGGAAGCACAGACTTCTCTTCAAAATGTGTTTGCCAGTGTGCAGTCTCTACAAGAAAGAAAGTTTTGTGTAGCTGATAATAGAGACTACAGATCCATATTCCTAATAAGTATGGATATACTTATAGTATTACTATAATTACTATTACTATATATATTTATATATATATACTATTACTATTATACTACTATACTATTATATTATATAATTACTATAGTATTACTATAATTACTATTACTATAGTAATAGTAAGTATGTATAGAAATGTCTAGGTGACTATTTTAAATGTACGCAGCTGCAGTGAAGGATAGTAAAATGTGAACTACCACCATAATTGCATACAATTAACACAGCTTGAAGAGGACAGCTTCACTTGTCAGATTTCAATACCTAATTTAACTTAGTGGATAGTAGTACATACTTAACTGTAGTGGATATTAAGAAAAAAAATAGGTTTCATGTTAGATCTAACAAACCACTGGGATGCAGTACTACATGCTCAAGCCTAACCAATAGGAAAGCTGAAGAAATGTTCCCAGAAACCAGAAGTATACAAAGTCTACATATACACTCCACAGGTATACAGTCATCCAACTGGATCACAGACAAGGTCCGAGAGCACTCATGTGATCACAAACAGCAACAAAAGCCTAAATCAGTGTCTCTATCTGACCTACAATCGCATCCATGAATGACAATACATATATACAGATATATCAGTTGGGTCTGCATCCTGTTCAGTATTTGCACTTGAATCTCAGACTCACATATACATACAGAACTGATAAAGACTCTCCTGTTATCTTCACTTGGACACTGGAGTTGAGTTCTTAGGAGACCTCTGAAGAGGGCTCAGAAAATCCATACAACTCCAACTTCAGATGTTCTCTCCTGCTCCTCTGTGTATGGTGATAGACTTAGAGCACTGGTAATGAGCCTACAGGTGGCTAGGCCAGTTTGTATTTTGGGCTTGCCCTCTTTCCATTGCCTCTATGCTCCTTGATGGATATGCAGATGAGCTTTCATTACACAACCTAATTTTCCTGCAGTAGCATAAGGGAACTTCAAATTTTTGTTAGACAACATAGAATTGCTGTTGTGGGGTAATTCCTGGGCCTTTGATATGACATGACAGTTTAGGTAATCAACCAGATTCCAAACCATGGACAATATCAGAGGCAATGATAACCCGTTTCTGTGGCACTACAAATGGCACATGTGAGGGCTGAACTTCCTCTGTCTTTTGCTCCTGGAGTCAGTGTGCAGATAGGTGATGCTATGTGCTATTTCTATGTCACTGTGTGGACATGTCAAAAACATAATCTCCATCAATCCTTTCTGTGATTGTTTCTAACTTTATTTTCCTGCATTTTTATCCATCTTTCCTAATTCCTGATTCAGTCTTAGTATTATTTTATCCCCATACCTATTTTCTTTTTTTTTTCTCTTTACACTTCTTCTTGTCACCCATCTGTTATAACTTCTTTCCTATTGTATCTTTTGTTTTTTTCTGTTTTATTCTCTATTTGTTCCCACATGAGTGACATCTGCCATTTGCAAGGGGAAGGGAGGATGCAGGAAAAATATTTCTCTATCTTTTTTCTTTCCTGAGGGTGGTTTTAGCCACCTGCCAGGGAGAGAAGTTGTGGGGAATCCTTTGTTAGATTTCCTTTGTTATGTGACTGCTGACATCTCATGGCTTCGGTGGACAAAAAGAGAATCTTCACCAGCAATTTACAGTTTTGTTTTCTTCCCTTTTTCTAAGTGTTTCTTGTTCTTTGTTGACAAAACTTGATAAAGTTTTTCTTTATTATAACACTGTTCTCATGTTTTGTGCTTTGTGAAGACCCTGGATAACCAAAATTGCAATATTATTGGTGCCAAAACGTGAGCTAGATATAATATTCATAACCAACAATTAATTTTCCTAGTTAGTTTTTATTAATTCAGGTGTCACAGTTTTTAATACTTGGAATTTTTCAGGATCTTTGTCTGAGTTATACTTAAAAAGTAATGCCTGTAACTAACATTCTGTTTAATGTTGTTAAAAATAATTTCTTTAGCATTCTTACCAATTGTACATTGTTATGGTAAATTGAAATGTAATGTAATGATATATTGTAATTGTAAATTACATTCTGACACTGGAGTGAAGAAACACCTTCCAGAGGGACCTTGACAGGCTCAAGAGATTGGATCATGCCACCCTCATGAATTTCAACAAGACCTAGTACAAGCTCTGGCACCTAGGTGAAGACAGTCCCAAGCACAACCACATCCTGGGTAATGAGTGGATTTATCCAGCAATGTGCATTTGCAGTCCCAAAGGACTTGATGGTCTCCGACTATTGCCCTTTCTTGAGACCCCACTTGGTTTATCTGGAATACCGTTCTGAGGACCCAATTAAAGAAAGACTTGAACCTACATGTGTGGGTTCAGAGGAGGGCCATTAAATTGTTCAGAGGGCTGCAACACCTCTGTAAAGATAGCTGGAATTGTTTAGCCTGGAGAATAGAAGGTACTGGGCAAAATTGGTAGATGCCTTCCAGTACCTAAAAAAGGCCTACAGAAAAGACAGGAAGGGACTTTTCATATAAAAAAGTGACAATATGGTTCAGTGACAGTTTTAAACTGACCGGTCACTGGAGGGGGCTGTCCGGGGAGTTTGTGGAGTCTCTTTTTCTGTAGAGATTTGAAACCTGCCTGGACTCGGTCTGGATGATCCTGCTATGGCAGGGGGATTAGACTGGATGATCTTTCCATGTTACTTCCAATCTGTAATGTTCTGTTCTGTGACTTGGTCTAGGTGTCCTGCTGTGGCATGGAGATTGGATTAGATGATCTTTTGAGGTCCCTTCTGATCCCTGATGAGTCTATGATGATTCTATGAGATTTAGGTAAGTTATAAGGAAGAAATGTTTACCATTATGTTGCTGAGACACTGGAACAGATTGCCTTCCCTGGAAGTGCTTGAAGCCAAGCTGGATAAGGCTGTAAGCAAACTCATCTTGTGATAGATGTTCCTGCTTATGCCAAGGAAATTTGAACTAGATGACATTTAAAGTTCTTTCCAACTAAAGCATTCTATTGTTTTATTATTTTTATTTTTTCCAATTAAGAAAGAGGCAAAGCCAGTAGTTTTCCTATGCACATTTTTATTACTCTCTTCTGATAAAGATATGAACTTAAAGGCATATTACAACCATTTATGTGATATTGAACTGTTTTCTAAAATAAAAGTGTTTCTATAAATTTACAACTTCTCAGAAGCACTAGCTTAAAACATAAATAGTAAGTACATTGAAATTTGCATTCCCAGAGGACGTTGAGCAAGATAACCTGATTAAATCTCCAGGTATCAGTGTACCAGAGGAAGAACAAACAATAAAAGTATCCAATCTATTAATTATTTAAACCAATTTTTCTTGCCTCAGCCAACATATGTTTCCCATTATCATAAAAACCATATAGGGCAGATCAGTGACTGATTCTTATGTTTTGATCATCCTTCTCAGTTTATGTTCATGTACTAATTGTAAGATGATGAAGAGTTGAAAACATCTTTACTTCCTTATAATGATAGTGAGCTTAGCTGGTACTTAACAAAGATGAAAGGGTACTATTCTTCCCTGTACCTGTCTTCCAAAAAAACTCCTCTGTTTTTAAGTTGTTCTCAAAAATATCACAGTAAGTTGCAAATGCACTGAAATAATTCATTAACTTATGTAAACAAACTCAGAAATATTTTTCATCAGCACTGCTGAATAACTAACTTCTACAGGTCAGAATACATGCAATTTCCATTCCATTTCCTGAAATATGAAGTTTAAATTAGCCTTTCATCTAGTTCAAGTATCATTCACTTTATCATAAATGCTGACTGTTCTTGCTGAGTCTGTTGAAGAGTGTCAACAAAGCAAATACTGTCATGATCTTAACTGATTTAACTCACTGAAAATTGAAGAACTCTAATGAGCACTGGGCACTATTTTAATGAACAGGGCTTAATTTAAAGCTGTTTACTCATATCAGTGATCCTATCCATATAACTAGTATGGAGGAAAAGAGTAAGAGTAATTATATAGTCAATAACAGCAAATATTACATTCAAAATCTGGAAAAATTAAATTATTAGTGTTTTGAAATATTTGTTCTCTTTTATTTCCAATCAAACTGTTTCTTTCTCTTAAACATAATTTTAACTAGAAAAATTAAGAATGTGATAAATTTCTTTTCTTCAAAAAAATACCTTTTTAAAACATAGATATTAAACTCCCAAGTGTTAAAGAGGTGATATGTAAGTAAAATATCATGGGAAAGACGGCTGAAAATTTTGATATTCATTGCAATTGCAATGCATGCCTACATATACATACAATGGGATGAAAAATGTGAATTGTGATGTGTCCATGCTGGACAGCCTTTCAAAATACATGAAGGGTGTAGGAGCTGTTCGAAAGAAGAAAGAACTCATTGAACTATTTAAAAACCTATGTAGCAGCATATCCAAGTTTTGATTTCTCAGGGCCTCAAAACACAATATAACTAAGGACAATATGATAATAAAGAAAAATAAGTTTTATTAACATAGAAGAAGGAACAGTTAAAAGAAAAGTGAGGGAAGAAAATCCCATAAACCACTGGCAAAGTGGCTCCAGCACCTCCCCCAGACATGAAAGCCACAGCACATGAAAACTTAAGAAAAAATTTCTCTACATCTTCCCACAGTAAAAACAACAACAACAACCAAATATAAAAGATTCTTCCAATCACAGTACCCCTTTTTCAGGCAGTGGTAGTTTTAATGAAGAAAAGAAGAAGGAAAATATGAGAAAGAAGGAGGAGAGAGGAAAGGAAGAAAGAAAGTAAAGAAAGGAAGGAAAAAGGAAAGAAAGGAAGAGAGGAATTGCTCCAACCCAGATGCAGGACCTTGCACTCCGATTTTTTGAACCTTATGCAGTTTGTGTAAGCCCAGTTCACAAGTCTGTCAAGGTCCTTCTGCATAGCCCCTCTTCCCTCCAGTACATTGAAGCTGTTGAAGGGCCTACAGTCATGTGAGAAATAGTTGAGGAAGTGGGGAAAACATGGAGCCTGAGGGGAAATTTTAGCACTCTCTACTATGACCTGAAAGGATGTTGTAGTGAGGGGAGTGTCAGTCTGTTCAACCAAGTAACAAAATAAGGACAAGAAGAAAGATCCTGAAGCTCTGTGAAAAGAGGTGTAGATGGGGTATTAGGAAAAACCTCCATGAAAGGGTTGTTCAGCTTTGGAACAGGATGTCTAGGGAAGCGGTAGAGTCCTCATCCCTGAAGATATTTTAAAAGACACATAGATGTGCTTAGGCACACTGCTTAGCATAGACTTGATAGTGCTGAGTTAATGGTTGAACTTGAAAATGTTAAAGGTATTAATGATTATAAACAGCAGTAATATGTTAAAGGTATTAATGATTATAAACAGCAGTAATAACTGACACATCTACAAAATCAAAGCTAAAAATTAGGAAACTAAAACTTTAAAAGTTCAGACTTGTACACCTAAGAAGTGGAAAAAAACCACTCATTTCTATTCAAACACAGATTAAGGTTGTACAGGCATACAACATTAAAGATTCATGTGCAGTTCAGAAGAACATAACAAAAAAAACAAGAGCAAAACAAACCAACATAAGCACAGTACAAAACAATTAATTAAAAATGCACACACTCAAAGAACATATATTTTTTTATGTCCACCTTGTAAGAATTTAAGCTTATGTAATAAACTGTGAAAATTCATTCTCCTGTTCTCCTCTCTTTCCATACCTGTGGCCCAAAATATAAAAAAGCACAACTGACAAAAATAATGATATAAAATTAAATGCTATCTTTAGTTAAAAATATGAAGAAAGATTTTGATCTGACATAAAATTAAATTATGTTAGGGTTTTAGATTTTTTCTATTTTAATTTGTTAAAAATAGTCTTCAGAAGGGACATAATGATGTTATCAAGTCTACTGATTTGATCAAAGAATGTAATTTGTAGGTCTAATTTCAACTTTAAGTATTTTAATGTCTATCAGATAAACCTCCAGGAAACCACATCTAGATCATTCTGATTGTACAGGTTTTCGTAAGTTGTGTCACATCTGGTACTGAACACATATAAAACATTAAAACCCAACTTCAGATATTGCAACTGTGTTCTATGCATTATAAACAAAGCATTATGAAGAAAAAACCTCCTGTTTCTTTAATCACAATATCCATTAAATCATGTTACTCATCAATTACTATTTTACCACAGATAACCAGGAGAAAACACTTATTTTATTATTGAATAGCAAGGTAACAAGTAAAATAAAGATGCAGAATTTACAAAATATACAATCAGAAAGTCACATAAGTAAGTATGAAGATATGGAAAATTAAAACAATTGTTTGAAAGCACTTGGTTAATCTAACAATGATGTAATTTCACACTTCCATAAATTCACATAATACAGAATATTTGTAAGATCCTTAGATCCTTTACCTGTTGTAACAATTGCAGATATTTTACTGAGAATTCCTGTACCACAGAGTTCCTGTGAGAAGCTCACCAGATTTACATTAAAATATTTGGCTTTTTTTTCCTCATGTAATGAATGGCTAATATAAAGACACCATGATGTACAGAAATGAAAGTGCTAAGTATTAACAGCTGAAGTGTATTTAATGGATTTTCAACGTCACCTACAACATTTAAGGTTTCAAGTCATTCAGATGCTGTTGAATATTGAGTGAGAATTTTCAGAAATAGTGGGAGATTTTGTAGGTCTTGCAGTATCTTAATGTCTAAAATGTAGTAAAGCATTCCAGAAAATTATTTTTAAAGCAGGAATATCCAGAACATCTGACTACACATGCTATTAATCCACTTTGGTCATACATTTTCCAACATGCATACTTCTTTCTATATCTATCTTAATGTCTTTCTATCTTATTACATAGTGCTTTCGCAAAGTAAATTTGATCCAGGAAATCGTATTACAAAACAAAACAAGTCTAGTAAATGTATTTCTCTTTCTTTTGAATTTAATAATAATTATTGAGGATAAGTTGTTGAGTTGTTGATGTCCTTCCCTTTACAAGACAACCAGTTCAGCAAAAACCTGAGTAGTATTCCAGATGTGAGTACAAATTAACAGTGGTGGTTGGCTGAAATTTTCATTCAGTCCTTTACAGCTTTATTTGAACAGGATTTTGTCCGACCATTAGAAGATATCTAAGAGGCCTACTGTTTCTCTGGGGTATATGGCCATGACAACAGCTCACACTGACACATAAGGTGGCAACATCAGATAGACTACATGAATGCTGTTTGACATTAGAAAACAAAAGATTTCAGTATATACAACTAAAAAAAAAAAAATCATACTTTCCTTATCCTCTGTACTCTCTGAATTGCAGAAGAGCATCACAGTGACCACTGGACGCATGGCAGTGATATTTCTGAGGCTGTGAAATCTTGTAGACCATAACCAATTGCTCTACACTGTTATGATTTCAAGCTCATTAAGCTTATAATTCATGTTAAGTACATTAATGCATAAATTAGTATTAACAGTCATGAAGTTTACAATAAGATACTAATACCTGGGTTTGGGTTTTTTGGATCTCTTTAACATTCCTTTAAAAATAGTGAATCCAGTCAATATGATCTCCTCAAATCCACCTTTTTGCCTTTGAGAGAATTACTCCAGTCCCCAGACAAATGGCTGCCCACAAGGTTCAGGCTTAAAGCAATGCAGGTTAATTTCTGATAATTTAAATGAAAAATCCTATAGAAACAAATGCTACTTCTTTAGAATACAGAAGAACCATTCATAGTGATATAAAGTGACCCTCCCATGGTGAAAATTAATGTGTTACAATCCAAGAATTTATGCCAGGGTGTGAATGTTTGTGTGTATGCATAGATAAGCAATGAAACAATGTTACATTCCCATGGTTCAGTGATTAATGAAGTCACAGAACATGAATTCAAATAATGTTTTGCAAAAATCTGTTCACCTGTAAAATAAGATCGATACTGAAATGTTATGTCTGTGAATCTAGAAAAAAATTTTGGCTTTTTTATTTAAACTTATTTTAAACAATCATTTTATTTAAAATTATCTGTATGAGAGCTTGCACAAAAAACTTCATTTATACCCTTCATTGATTGAGAAGATTGTCACATTGAATAATATACTTATATAAATAAAACACAAGGTGATTTAGCATTTGACAATGTCAAGTCTTTTATTTTTTTTAATTCCAGTATGAGAACTGGAAAAAGAACCAGTGCAGCCTGGATCTTCCTGCCCTTTTGATGTCTGAGAAAATAAAAATGATTAATTAATACTAAGCATGTAAAACAAAATTTCCACTGTATTTATAAATTAAAGGCCAATCATTTAGTTAAATTATACCCCTCTCAATTTGAAACATTAAAGAAATGTCCTGGTTTTGCTGGGACAGAACCATTGTCCTGTGATGTTGTGACATTCTAGTAAAATATGCCTCAACGTTGATGGCTTCCATTCACCTTGGAAGGGACGTTCTGCTGTCCTGTTGAATGTTGGCTATGCATATGCGCCCAGTCTAGGGATCGGCTGGAGATGTGGGGACTCGGACCTTTGAAAACTTTCTAGGACTCAGAAATGGTACCAGGCATGCACCACAGAGGGGAAAGACCAGGGGAGATGAGCACAGGTGAAGAGAATTAGGGGATGGTGGATTCCAGTGCAGTGGTTTCTGACAAGGACGGAGTAGTGAGCAGAAGGGACATCATTCCCCACCCACTCCAGAACACAGGAGCATTGAAGATAACAATGTGGCAGACTTGCAGTGGCAGTAAACATTATGACCTCTCTTTCTCCTTTCTCNCTGGTTATGGCAACCTGTTTGGGTCAGAACCATGGTCCAGCAGGGAGGATCATGACATCAATTAGTGTCAGAAGTGGGATCTCAGAAACCAGAAAGAGCATTTGAACTGTGACCTCCTGAGAATCAATAGGGGAGAACAGTGGTGCAAGCACTTCCTTACTCTTTCTGGCTACACTATTTCTGATACATCCACTAGGATGCTGGTGGTCTTCTTGGCTACCTGTGCACAATGCTAACTCNGGCTATGCATATGCGCCCAGTCTAGGGATCGGCTGGAGATGTGGGGACTCGGACCTTTGAAAACTTTCTAGGACTCAGAAATGGTACCAGGCATGCACCACAGAGGGGAAAGACCAGGGGAGATGAGCACAGGTGAAGAGAATTAGGGGATGGTGGATTCCAGTGCAGTGGTTTCTGACAAGGACGGAGTAGTGAGCAGAAGGGACATCATTCCCCACCCACTCCAGAACACAGGAGCATTGAAGATAACAATGTGGCAGACTTGCAGTGGCAGTAAACATTATGACCTCTCTTTCTCCTTTCTCATCTCTCTCTCTGTCTCTGTCTCTCTCTCTTTTTTCCTCTTACTGACATGGTTGATTATTTATTTTAAAATATATTAATATATAATATTTTTATATTAATATATTAAATTATATTTATTTTTAAAATAAATAGTTTAGCACTTGACTCTTTCTTGACTCTTAATTCTGTTTTCTGAGATCATACAAAACCTGGTTATGGCAACCTGTTTGGGTCAGAACCATGGTCCAGCAGGGAGGATCATGACATCAATTAGTGTCAGAAGTGGGATCTCAGAAACCAGAAAGAGCATTTGAACTGTGACCTCCTGAGAATCAATAGGGGAGAACAGTGGTGCAAGCACTTCCTTACTCTTTCTGGCTACACTATTTCTGATACATCCACTAGGATGCTGGTGGTCTTCTTGGCTACCTGTGCACAATGCTAACTCATATGCAGGTGTTTGTCAACAAACACAGGTAATTTTCTGCCAAGCAGCTTTCCAACCGCTCTTCCCCAAGCCTGTATCATTGCATGGATTTGTTATGTACAGGGGTCTCATTGAACCTCTGTCATTGGTTGGCTAATTCTGGCTCACTCTTGAACAAACTGTCTGAAATTGGGAGCTGAGACAGAAAAAAACAATTCAGTCACCATTTAAGTCAAAGGCCTCAAGGTAACTCCGCTTGGGGAAACAAATCAAAGTTGATATTTAACAACAAAACCCCATCTCCCAATATATAAAGAGTTAAAAGTCATTTTCATATGTACATTCCCAAAAACAACTCTTCCATTTTCTTTCCATCAGGAGAAATCCCATAGTGATGTTATTGTGTGTCTTTCTTCAGGGAAGCAGACATTCAGTCACTTCTCACACCAATGTGGAGGCAGTCCACAGGCAGTTGTCTGGCCATGTGCTGCATCACTAGTCTCCTTAAATGCCATCGCCATCTTTAAAAAGTGTTTTGATTGAGTCTGTCTTCCTGCACAAGCCACAGATTAGACTCTTCACGTTCCAAAGGCAAGGGCTGTTCTGGAGTGCCTCCCCTTCTTCCTCTGCACTAAGTTGTGTCATTGCATATCAGTATCATCTCCCTGTTCATTTCTGCCTACCCCAAACAGAAAGAAAATGAGACTTCTTTCTCTGCAATAGTGCAATTCTCAGAAAATGAAATCCCAAAGGTAAACAAAAGCAAGAAAGTAAAATCCCATGGAACTTGTTTTCCCTTGTTTCACTCAGAGGTGATAATTGACTAAGACAGGTGTGTCATACACAGAACTGGGGTGGGTGAGGTTTCTATGAGTCAGAAGGTCCAGGCAAATATTCCTGAAATTGTTACGGGTAGTTTTTTGGTAGTCTGTGAATTAATATGAGTGGCAAGCATTTTTTTCTTGTTGTTGTCTTCATATTTGTTTTTTCACGTTTGTGTTTTCCCCCTTTTTCCTTAGTTTCCTAATTGTCAATGTCTCCCATCTAGGTAATCTAGCTGGAATATGGATTCTCACATTCTCACCTATTCTCAATGCAATTGACCAGATTGTTTCCCATCACCACCTGCTTTATAATTTGTAAGTCAGATTTCCATTCTAAGTTGAGTTTATGTCTTTCTTCTTTTCTTATCATCCCTTTTAGGACTGAGAAAGGTCATTGGCTAGATAGTGTGAAAGGAGCAGTCACACTTCTTCCTGCATACCATTAAAGATATCCATTACTTCTTTAGTTGCAGAACAGCATTTACATATATATAGTTTTGCCAAACAGAAGGTAAAACTTAAAAACATATAAAGAGTTTTAGAGAACCATCATGAATTAAGATGAAAAAAAACCAGGTTATGTATTTCTATATCAAAATACTTGTCTGTTGTCTGTTAAGTTTTTCTTACTAACACCCTTCACTTTGCCATCAGTATTCTTGTCTACATTTTGTAAAATTGTTTATTGCTATGACAGTAAGTTGTACTAATATACTACAAATTCCACTATTACAGAATTAGGACACACAGAAAGACTAATGTTACAGTAAACTGAAACAGGACAGTAATAACACAGAATGAAAACTACAGATGTACATATGCCAGAAAACAGATTCATAAATAAACAAGAGGATGGAATGGTCTCTATAACTTTTGGAAAATTTTAAATCTGACTTTTGGTTTCAACTTTTTGCTTTGGACTTGGTTGGTTACTTGCTTTTTCCAGTTAAAACAAAAGAACAAAACAAGTTTCTAAATTCTCAAAACTTGTAGTACTTCAGGCAAATAGCCTTAGCCTACACTTAAATCAATGCTTTGCTTACAGTAAACACTACTTAAAAATAAATTCTGGTTTTGTGTCAATTTTATACCATCAGCCTTACATAAGCATCTGCTTGATCACACTGATTTCCTTAACAACAAATTGACAGATGATTCTTCTTCTTACATTTACAAACCCTCTGTTGTTTGCATCTGTAACCTATCCATGAATATAGACATATTGTTCTGCAGTATGATTCAGCAGATCTCAGCTGTTTTGCGTACATCACACACATACAAATGGATAAAGGTACTTAGGTAAAGCATTAAAAGGTTATGTGCTTGAAATTAATTTAGAAAAAACCTCAATCATGCCTTCAGTGTCATTCATCTAGACCACTATAAATTCCTATTCACTGTCACATACATTATAATGTCTCTACCATTACCTAGTTTTGTAAATACTGTAGTACCAATCACATCTAATTTTTTTCCTTCAAATTCTCCACCATTTCTCAATCTCTTAAATGAATTAGAAAATTAACATTCTTTACCATTTGGAAGATGGGAAAACTAAAGTTTAGTACACTAATAGAAAAAAAACCAAATAAAATCAAAACAGAAAATGTAAGCTTGCCAATAAAAAGCTGACTGCTTTTCAATGAAATTCTTCATAATAAATATAAAAAGATTTTCAACCATTCAATTCTAAATGACATTTAGCTTTCCAAGTCAATGTGTAATCAAAGGTGTACTTTATTCCTAGCCCTATTTTAGAGATTCAAGATTCAAGATTCAATTGTGTTCATTGTGTTTCCATAATTTATCTGTAAGTATATCCTATCTAATTTACCCTGGAACTCAATGACAGTACCATTTATGCTTGTCCAGAAGGATTATTTTTGCTGCTTTACTGGAATAAACCTGCTGCTAGCCAAATGCTCACCTTTTCCTTTTAAGGAAGAGGAGTAAAGGAGAAGAATTATTTTTGTTCATGTAGATTTTCTAATTTTTAAGTTGCTCCAATTATTGAAATTCAGCCTTTCCCATGCATAATGTTTTTGTATTTTACAGTCTCAAAACTAAATCAATTGCCTCTTCAAATTCAATCTCACCATTTAGATATTTTCCTGCAGTCCACTTCAGCAGAGTATAGAAAGAAGACAAAGAATATGCCCCCAAATATTAATGCAATTCTGTTCATATTTCATATTGTGTTCTCTATAGAAATGTAAAGTATTTCATATAATGGTTTACTGACTCTTGAGAAACAATCTAATTGCTCTTACTGAATATCTTGAGTAAGCTGAGCAATTTTAATTGTACAATTTAATTCACTTTGCATTTACACACAGCAAAGCAAAAGTTTCAGTTTGTCTTCCTGTTTTGACACTCAGGATGTTAACACATGCATAATGTCATACATAATACTCAGCAAATGTCAAACAGGGATTGAAGAATGAGAATTAGTGAAGATACCCAGCTCTGTTGACTTCATAAAGAACTAAATTGGTTTGTATCAACTCTTTCCCTATGCTATTGCTTTCTGTGGAAAAAGTTACAGGTATTTTCACTTCTCACAGCTTGTAACATTAAAAAAGTAGGCATCCTTTTCCCCTATTTTAGAGTCCTATTTTAAATCACATATGCAACTGTAACTATTATGAGAAGCTGTAGGATGTTATGGTGTTTACTATGCATTACACTTCATAGATTATTTAACCTCAGATGACCAATTACCCTCAGGAAACATTCTCATTAAATGTTGTCGGGGTCTGATTCAAAGTCTGCATACATTTTGATTCTATACAATCCTGAGGGTGAAATTAGGACACAAACAAGGTCAGATGACATCAACCAATTGTTTTTATTGTTAATAGTCAAGATAGGAAAAAGGGTGGTAGAAAAATTAAGGGAAAAGGAAAAGTTAGAAAAGTATCAACAAGTGAGAGGAAGTCACCACCATAGGGGTCTTCATGGTATCTCACAAACCCATCTTCCATTTGTCTTCACTGGTGGGCAATCTCAAAGCCTGATCTGAACCAAAAATGGGTCTTTTTATTCATGTATTTCCAGGAAGCATCATCAATATTTATAAGGGGTGGTTACAGTCACAGTCCCCATTTGGTTGGTGGAACACCATGCATATGCACAAGGGGGGGCAGGTCATGCAGAAGTAGGCACAGCAGTTGGGAGTTGCTGTCCAGAACAGTTTTTATCAAGTGTAAAACCTGCAAGTTCTCCCAGTTTGTCTGCAAGTGTCTTTCATACCTGCCTAGATTTCCTTGGCTCTGAGAATGGCTATGCAAGTTCTTATGAGATGAAGAGGCTTTGAGAAAGAATGAGACAGAAATTAGAACTAACTGCAGATGTAGTCCACCACTAGTAGTCCTCTAGTAGTCCTCTAGTCCACCACTGTCCACTCTTGGACAAGAGTCCAGTTTGCTGCAAATGTTTTTTTAGTTATCATGCAACAAGTAAGCAACCAATGGGATATCTCATACCTGATGATGTCATACTTAGCATATAAAGATGAGAGAAGAAGAAAGAACTGTGGAGAATTCAAGAGTGATGGCATTTGTCTTTCCAAGTAACCACTATGTGTGATACAGCTCTGACTTCTGGGGATGACAAAACACCTACCTGCTAATGGGATGTAATCAATTAATTCCTGTTTTACTTTATTTGTGCACATTACTTTTACATCCAGGGTGGAAATGGACAAGAAACTTAGAGGAAACATAGCCAGGACAGCTCTTTCATTATTAAACAGTTTCTGACTCACCTTTCTAGTTTTCTCACTTCTTCTCTTCCATTTCTCTCCCCCATCCCAGTTAGGGGATCCGAGCAAGTGACTATGCAGTGCTTAGTTGGCAGTTGGAGTTATACCACACTGCTTTTTACCTTGATACAAAGTAGGGTGTCTTACATTAAACTGATCGAGCATATGACACAAATCTTGGTTTCTATGAAATAATTCAGGATGATAGCTTTTTCACTTTTCAAGTGCTACAAAATACAAAAATTTCTTTATTCACAAAACACTCAAACCATAGAATCTGTCTCTCTAATTGAGAGATTACGATGTTTTGGAGGACTGTGTTGAAAGATAGATAACATCCAGACCCTTCAATTTAACGCTTATTTCACCAAGTGTCTGTCATGTCCCAATGAAAGAGTAACAGAGGACAGTCATCTATGCTTTTGATCAGTTGTGGCACTCTCTCAGTAATGCCTCTGATATTAGTTCCTCAAAGGCACCAGTCTTCTCAGTTGGGTTGGCAGGTAGGTTTCTTAGTGCCATTTAACAAAGACTCATGCACTACAAGTACCCATCTTGTTATTATATCTGCCATGTGCTGCATATGAACCTTCATGTAACTTCTCAAATACACAGCTGCTCCTAGTACATTGTACTGCACTGCTTCTGGTGCTAGCCAGGCACTGGTCTAGCCTACTAATTACACTATTAGATCTGTGACATGCCTATTATACAAGAGTAGCTTCTTGATACCAAGAACTCCAGCATCCCATTTAATTTTTATGATGTCAGAATTCATGTCATTCATCAAAGGTTTTCCTTTCACCCTCTCACTCCATACTTCATGTCAGAGTAAGATGGCATTTAGGTATCTAATTTGCCTGCCTTATTTTTTGTAATAATTATTTTATTTTCCTCCTGGCCTTTTCAGAAACACATTAAATGTTAGTCATACACATCTTGGTCCTGTCAACTCAAACCAGATACTGTCAGTTTTTCTCAACCAGCAGTTCTCTGTGGCCTTTTTAGTTTTCAGTTGTGACAGTCTAGTTACATTATAATTAAGCTGTAACCCTTTCTTCCAGATCAGATCTTCTTTCCATGTACTTCAAAAATTTCTGATATGTTTGAATATTTCATCCTTGCATGATTACCTCCTTCAGGTATGAGCATCCAGACCTCTACTTGCTTCTTTGATGTCTCATGTGCAACTGGAAACATTTCAGATTATGCTGAAGGTCTTTACTTCATCCTTTTGCATAGCATCCTAAGGTAAACCTCTAAAACATCCCTCCTACACTGGTTCCATATATAACTGTGACCAATTACATTTTTCCTGCATCCCAAGTGTCTTACATACAAAATTTCAAAGGCATGCAACCTTCACATACTGTCAACATACAATTCATATTCAATCTATATACTGCTACCTATAACTCAATAAACTCAATCTAGGACTATCACTCTGTTATGCTTTAGAAGTTCAGTAGGATCTGTAAGTTTAATTTGCATGTATTATGCATAAAATATTGAAGTTGAAATAAGTTGAAAAGAAAAAATGGCTGTCCAACCACTTTTTCCCTCTTCTTGCCCCTTGGCAACTTCTGCCTTCTTCTATGCTTCTCTCCATCTTGGACTCTTTGAAGATGTGCCACTAAGAGAGAAAGTTATCACTTCTGAAAAAGTTACATCTTCTCAACTTGAAGAAAATTTATGGTGAGTAGAAATACTTGTCTACAGAGACCATAGGAATTCTGAACCTTGAAGATTAACAAGGATCAAACCTGAAGTCAGACAATCACCATGATCTGTGAGAGAAACTACAGTGAAGATACTAGTAAAGGTGTTTCAGATATTTTCTATCTCAGTAGAGTGTAAAAGTATGTAGTGAAACTCTGTATGTCTGTGTCTGTATCTCATGGGGTTAGTTTATTTAGATGTGGTGGGGAGAATTAACTAAAATATCTTGAGTCCTTCTCCAAATTGAGTAAGCTGTTTCATTCCCTGCAGATTCATATGTAGTTTTGTCAAGCCCTCCCTTTATTTTTGACACTTTAGATAAAAGATCTTCTACAGTCAGGGTTTCTAAACTACAACATTGATGTCAACCTAAGTGGCACACATGTCGATCCAGACAAAGACCTCCCCAACACTACACTACTGCTACAGCCACTACACACACCCTCATTTACAATCTCAAGTCTTTCTCTTTGTTCCATCTCATTTTTCTACTTTTTTATATTTTTGGAGGAGATATATTTTGAAGGAATGATTAAGCATACTCCTCTAATCCTAACCCATGCTTATTTTGCTGGTTAGTAAACAGTAAGAAATGTTCATAACCACAGAAACAGAAAATACAATATAAAAGACAAGTGAAGGGGTAAACTATAGAACTGCTTTTAGAATTACGTGGTTAGCAAAATCTTAGTAAACAATTTACCTTTGACAAAAGAAGCTTGATCAATGACTTCTAGCACACCACCAAATAAGGAATCTTGTTTGGGAAAGACTGCACCAGATACACTTTGTCCCATTAAGAAAAAGGGAAATGTGCATTCCTAGATAAGCAGAGACAGGACTGCTGATTTGGACGAAAATGTGCTGGTGGACGAAAATGTGCTGGTGGAGGAAAGGTTCAAGAACTGTCAATAGAAAGTAGCAACCGAGTCTGCTCAGTTCAAAAGTTTACAGCTATGAAGCCTCCTACAGAACCTTACCACAATAAACTCCGCAAACCCAGATGGGAAGATACCTAATTTGCATCAAGAGTGGGGAAGGTGGCGCTAGGTTTATGGATATTGTATTAAGCGTAGTTTCATGTATATGTAATTCTTTCCACTGTATAAGCTGAACCCTCAGCCGAGTTCAGTGTACACACTTGTGGAGGTGTGAGCCTCCTGGTGTTAATAAATTACCTACTAGAAACTCTGTTGAGAGAGTCTCTGGTTTTTCTCCGCACATCACAAGCTGTTCTGAACTTGCAGCTTTACAGCTCAACAATTTGTCTCCTGGTTCCACATCTACTGCATTTTTCCTTACCCTGTGCAACCAGTTTTCATTACCCTGAGACACAACTTGAAAAATCCTTGCCAAGACTTCACAGTGTCCTATGGTTACTAGGGCAGCCACTGTCTCTGAAAGAAGATTTGAGTAGCCTCAGATGTCTCAGTGATCCCTGGGTAGCACCAACAACACACAGCCAGCACCTACATCTCACACTGGTCTTACAGATCTCCCTGTTTTCTTTCCCAATATTTTTGTTCTCTTCTTCTTTCTGATATTCCCAAAGAAAAATATCAAACACACTGTTTGGCAAACCTTGCTTTCTGCACTATGTGTATAAAGCTACACACAATAGTGTGCATTTATTTCAAGTGAAAACTTGATTCCCTGAAGTCATCAGGCAACAATACCTTTGAAAGATGTGTATGGTCATTTACTAAAAGGAGCTGTATTTTCTAAAGAAGATATCATATTCCTTTAGAAGAATATATATGCAAAAAGTAATCAACACCAAACCTATTTTCTAAATACTTGTCAACTGCTGTCTCTAAAAGGTACTTTTTCACATTGTTCACACCAATAAAAACACATAGATTTTTGCGCTTTCAAGGAACTGCTATAATACTCTGAAAATTTGTGAGGTAAATTTCCATTTGTCTTTATTTAAAATGATGGAGAAGTGTCTATAACATTGTGTTAACAAGAAACTTCAACAGAGCAATTGCAGTGCTTCTTGCACTAGCTAATAAATCATCATTAATTCTAATTAATTTCTTCAAAGTTTTATGTACTTAAAATAACTACAGCTTTCATTTTTTTTAAAACACTGAATTCAGTGAAATCCATTGTTTTAAAAAATACAAGACACTTACATATACCCTTAAACACAGATTTAAAACTCTATATCATTGAATTTCTTCATTTTTGCTTTCAAATCTGTTTAATTTAGGAACTTTAATCTTTGTACTTATATAAATTAAAATACAAATATATGTGTTTAATGCATTTAATGTAAAAACGTATTTTCCATCTGAATGCAAATACAATTATGCTTAATTACATTTAGTATAAATATATTGTTGTGTGTAATTAATTATGCAATTTATATATTTATGTTAAACCAAAAATTACTAAATCTATTAATTTTAAAAACTTTAAGTTATTAATGTAAACTGTTTTGTTTTCTTTACAGTAAGGAAATACATTTAGTTAGAGGTCTTAGATATTGACAGTCTGAATGCAGTTTTAATGAAAAAGAATCACGTAAACATAGAAACGTAACAATTAGAAGCGACCCATTCAACCCTCAACCCATGCCACTATGTCCACTAATAAATCATGTTTTCTAGCACCACATTTTTTGAACACCTCCAGGGATGGTGACTTCAACAAATCCCTGAGCAGTTTGTTCCAATACTGACCACTCTTTCAGTGGAAAAATTTTTCCTCATATAATGTTGAAACCTCCAGTAGTGCAGCTTGAAGCCATTTCTGCTTGTCTTATCATTGGTAACTTGGGAGAAGAAACAGATCTGAACTTCTTTACAACATCCTTTCAGATGGTTGCAAAGAGCAGTAAAGTCTCCTCTCAAGCTCCTTTTCTCCATATTAAACAGCCCCAGCTCTCACAGCAGCAACTCCTAAGACTTGTTCTCCAGGCCCTTTATTAGCTTCATTGCTTTATCTTGAACATCCCCCAGCATCTCATTGTCCTCCTTCTGTTCAGGTGCCCAAAACTGAACACAACACTGATGAGGCCTTACTACTGCGAAGTGCAGGGGAACAATCATCCCTCTAGTCCTGCTGGCCACAGTATTCCTGATGCAGTCCAGGATGCCCTTAGCTTTCTTGGCAGCCTGAGCATAATGCTTCACCAGCTGTCAATCAACAACCCCAGGTCCTTTTCCACTGAGCTGGTCTCTAGACACTCTTCCTCAAACCAGTAGTATTGTATGGAATTATTCAAACAGAAGTGGAGGACACAGCACTTGTTAAACCTCATTGACCTTGGCCTATTGATCCAGAAAGTCCAGGTTCCCCTGCAGGGCTTTTCTACCTTTAAGTTCATCAACACCCTCAGGTAGTTTGGTGTCATCTGCAAACTTGCTGAGAGTGCATTCAATAAAGATGTTAAACAACACTGGCCCAAATACTGAGCCCTGGGGAACATCACTTGTGACTGTCTATTTAAGTCCATTCAATATAAGTCAGAATTTTGAATGCAAACGAAGACCAGAAGAATCAGTTACACTTTCATTTTTAAAATTAATTTTACATTTCAAGATTTTTTAGTTACTTTCAAATAAAAAACTGCACAGCTAGAAGACTCTATATTTTAAAACACCTTACCAGTTTAACTTTCTTTGTCCCATGAATTTTCCAATGAAATTTACTGATGCTTATGCATCTTCAAAACACAAACTTTTAGTTCTATATTTGAAAAAAAGATTATTTTGAAAGATATCATCATTTGTGTTGTCCATTACACCAGTCTTCCTGGGATGTTCACCTACAAACCAGACCCTTTTTATGAGGAGCCTGATATTTTAAAAAAATTGAATGTGCACTATTTGCCTAGTACTTCACAGTGTAGCAGAGGACCTTGAAATATCTATTATCAACCCTCAAACTGTCAACCAGGAGAATTTTTGAATCTAGAGAACTTTAAATTAGAAAAAAAAAGTGAGTAAATTTAATATGTTTCACTTAGAATTCATTAACTCAAGCTTTTAACTCTGGTATTTGTTAGTAATTGGTACAACCTTTCTCTGGCATCCAGATAACTCATATATTTTGGTCCCTACAAACTCCTTTTGAAAGACTTGGCAGCAAATTCTCTGGTAGTACAATCTCTGAGAACAGTACTCTTTTAAAACATGTCTCAAACCAAAGGGCAGATAAAAGAAATTTGACTCATATGATCCATATTTTTTATTTCATTAGGTTGAAACAGAAGAAAACATCATACCATGCCAACATTCACGGGTCTTACACAAGCCACTGACCAAAAAAAACTATGAACAATTTTATGTGAATAGCACTATCTCGTCATAATGTACATAAGAGAAGTATCAAGGAGAATTTTTCTTTCATTTCTATCCACGAGTCACTTCCTTTTAACACTTCTTTTTTTTTCTCAGAAAAAAAAAAACTGATTTGAGGTATTAAGTGTGGTTATGGAGAAGCCTTTACAGGATCTGTGGTACCATCACATGCTTTCAGGCACATTAATATCACAAAACCATACAAAGGGGAAGGGACCTGACAGATCATCTAGTCCAACCATTCTGCCACAGTCAGTGAGATTTCCCACTAGATCAGGCTGACCAGGGCCCCACCCATGGAGTGGAGAGAAAAATACAGTTTGTGCATCATCTGTCTGTTCTCCTTTTCTTTTTTCCAAAGATCGGTTAAGTACTGCCATAAGCAGGACAAAGAAGTGACGGGAAGGGAGGGGAGCAGTGGGAGGTTGGGGTGCCTCCCAAGAAATGGGAAATCTTTTAAGGTTATTTTTTTACTTTATTTTCTAAGCAGGAAATTTTCTAACTTTATAATTGGAAATTAGGTGTGAGTGGGAGTTCTTGGCTCTACAATTGCAGATGTTTTAAGTAGTAAATCTGTTTGGCTTTGGGATTGGTTTCCACACAGCTATTGTGGAGGAGGTGAGCGGGCTGTTTTGACTCCTTGCCTGCGGTAGTTCGCCTCTTCGGACATCTCTGGACCCCCGTGCTGTTCACTGAGACCTTCTGCTTTCCCCGTTCTCTGGAGCTCCTGCCTTCAGACATCTTGCTCTGCCGCTCCGATCTGCTGGCTCGCCCCTGACTTCTTTGGAGTATTGAATCAAGCCCTGGTCACCACCGTGGACCTGCTGTCGTTCTCCCCTCTGGAGCTTCCTGTTCCCTGACGCTGCGATGCCCCGCCGGAGCTGTTTCACGGGCTTTCACTGCTGCTTGTCTACTGCTGCTACTTCTGCTGCTCCCTGGCACCTGACTTCCCTCCGAGACCTCCTGCCTACTGCTGCTTTCTGCCCACACCTGCTCTAGAGTATCCGACAGGTTTTGGGGGTGGTGGGTTTTATTATAGTGTATGGGTATTTGGGGAGGGGAATTGCCTTTA
>VZRI01013561.1:33086-83742 GCA_013397515.1 Upupa epops | reverse complement strand
GCTGTTCCTCAGATTATGTATGCCCTGTGGAAAGTGCATAGGTGCACCAAAACTCTAACCAGACTATGTGCCCCAGGTCAGTTGTGAGGTCAGAATCTATCTCCAAGCACAAGGGCATTAATGCACCCTGACTGCTGCTCTCATGCCAAATGCTACTCTATTTCTTTTCCCTGCAACAGAAGGTTGAGGATAAAAGAGGAGAAACAGGACAGGAATTGAAAAATTACTAATCTCTAATTTCAGTTTGATCATTTGTTTTGGGGGTATTAAAACTATTAACATTTTCAGACTGTATTATAAAAGGCATTGACTCTTTGACTGACAACTTTCTTCACTTTATTTCTTTGCAGAACACATTACGTTCAGTTAATCTTTAAATAAAGCAAATTACCACTTCTATCTTTAGGATCAAATGCTCTCTTAATTATACAGGGGAGAAAAAGACACCTTTTGTATGTACTTTCTGACCAGGTTTGGTAAGGAACTGTAGAGATCAGGAAGGAAGGATGTCATGCCTAATCACCCTAGTCGATGTGGGGTTTTGATCTCTAGGTTTTTGATCAAGCCCCATACTTCCAATGGTTTCCTTTAGCAAAAGACTTCCAAAGTTGAACAGAACAATCAGTTAGGTTCATATTGCAAAGGTTCTCTATTTCACAGAATCACAGAATTATTCAGGCTGGAAAAACCCTCTGAGCTAATCCAGCCCAGCCCAGGACCTAACATCACCCCATCAGCCAGACCAGGGCACTAAGGGCCACAGCCAGTCTGTCCTTCAACACCTCCAGGGATGAGGGCTCCACCACTGCCTTGAGCAGTCCATTCCAGGCTCTGGTCACCCTTTCCATGAGGAAGGGCTTCCTAACATCCAACCTAACCCTGTCCTTTAAACAACTCGTGTAATCAGAATCACTTTAAGACACAAAAGCCATCTGCAAGATCTTCTCTCCCTTGCAAAAACTACAGCTGCAATGGAATTGTCATTATTATTATTGAGGCTGGAACAGACCTCTGAGATCATGAAGTCCATCCTATGACCTGACACCAAGACATCAGCTAGACTAGTGTGACACAGTCCTGTTGCACAACCAGACCTTTGTCTGAATTGGTTTTCTTTGCTGTTGTAATGGCTGACACCTATGATACCTGCAGCCAAGAGGGTGATCACTGACACCTGGAGTGCTCTCACACCCAGAGCACTCTCCACAATGTTTGTCTGCTTTCCATATGTGACAGGGCTTTATTTCAGCCACTTTTACAGTGAGAGATTAATTAGAGATTAATTTTGCTTCTAAGATAGGGCTGATCTAATGAAATTAAGCCAATTTTCAATTAATTCCTTTCCCTTTTTGATGAGGAATCTCCAAAGCATTTTGCTGTGATAAATCCAAACTCCTTGTCTGATATCACACTGAGCAAAGTACACAGCAAGAATGATCTGCTGGCTTTTCAAACTATATTGAAACAAAATGCTTTCACTGCACTAAAATGAAAGATCACAATAGTGTTAAAATTCAGTAGCTCAGGAATATATTGAACATTCTTTTCAGAAACAAAACTCCAGCTTTTAAGCCCAGTTCTGGCCAAAACAGAATTCTGCTGTTCCCTCCCACAAAGGAGCTGCTTGGCCTTGGCTAAGGTACCCTGAGGACTCTGAGCACCACTGATCTGGGAAGAGATCAAACCACAATTCCTCAACCCCTGAATGAAAGCTCCAACCATCAGGCATTCACAGGCCAAGCCTAGGAAGTAACTGTGCTGATGGGATCCTTCCAAGGAAACTGGATGAAGGTGAATTTGTTTGAAACCTTCCAAGCAGCTCTTGAGCACGTGAAGAGTTCCTTCTGAGTTCTTCCACTGAACGCCTTCTCTGAGATTAGTTTATTTGGTGCATGGGGAACAATAACCAAACCAAACACCCTACCCCAAGAACTATCCAAGAGGATTCTGACCAAGGCAAAGCAAAACTTTGGATTAGAGCAACCAGACTTCTTCCAAACTCTCAGGCTTCTAAGGTAGCTTCAAAATGGGCTGAGGCCACCATCCCTTGGCAAAGCAGCCTGTGAAGGAGATCTGAACAGCCTCCTGAACCCCCAGCATGTGCCCTAGGTGAAAGGATGGGGATCCACAGCTGTATCAATTTGCAGTCAGACTCCCTGCTGCAGTGTTTTGTTTTATTTTCCAGTAAAGGCATCTGACTGGGAACAGGCAGGGCAGCACCTAGGATTAAGAGGACCCATATTAGCTGTTCCCTTCCCCGCTGTTTCAGTGGGTTTGCAGCAGGTGCCTCATACTGCATTCCCACAGGCTCCTGCCTGGCTGCCAGCCAGTCTGAGGACAGCTCGGAGCAGCTGTCCAGTCTGATGGGAGAGCCTGGACATTCGAGTGTGAGGCCACATGTCACCAGGAAGGGCAAACGCCACCATTGCCTTCACTCTAATCTGGGATAATTCCCTCTTAGAAACATGATCATGCCAGAATAACCTTGGCGTCGAGATACTGGGTGAACCCAGGTGGGGAAGACTGCTTCCCTCACGTCTGTTGAATCATGCTGGGGTGGGGTGTGTTTTCTTCTCTTATCCAGGCTGCTAAGAAAACAGGTTACAAAAGCCCATGAATCATTCCAGTTTGTTCTCCCAGAACATCAAGTGAAGGAGCTTGAAAGCATCTGAGCAGCTGGTGTGGATGCTGGTGCCATGGCAAGTGCTATCTCCTGAGCAGTAGAATGGACATGAAAGGATAAATTCAACCTTTTAGAGCACATTTCTTGGTTCACTCCCACAAGGCTTATTTCTGTATCACCCTGTAGATACTACTGGGAATTTTGTCACTGATGAGAGGCAATAAGAAAAGCCAACCAGACCTACAACCAAACCTTAACCTCCCTTGAAAGTGTTGGAAGTGGATAGAAAACAACTTGGTGTATTAGATATGAAATGATGTTTGCACACAACCTTTAAGAGTGAGCTATCTATGCCATGGGATGGATTTAACATTCCAGCGTTATAACGATTCTAACATATTACATATAAACCACTTCCTTTAGTCTGAACACAAGCCAGAGACTGATGCAGGAAGATCCTGGTCTGTTCTGAAGGTCAAATCCGATGACCACAGTGGTTTCTTCAGCTTCAAATGCAAATAGAGGATGTGAAAGGAAGAAACAAGAGCTTTTACCCTACTTTTGCCTCTGCTGATGCAAATAATCTTTAAAAAAGTAAAACCAAACTCAGCTAATGCACCAGCATTAAGTACTATCCACCTAAAAGCCATTCCCTTTAGGAGACAAACCAGCTACTGTGGTTTCTCTGGGAAGATAGTGCAGGCTAAGTTAAGGCAGGGAAAACCCAAGTCCTGTGTTCTGTTTGTGGAATCCAGGACAAAATAGTATCACAAAGAAATTTTTCAGGACACAGAGACAGGACCCTATTGTCAGTTGGCAGGCTCCACCCAACAGCTCCACAATCTGCAGATCGCTTCTGACCAAGACATCTTTGGAAATGAGAAACACCAAAAAGTCAGCGCTGTTTTTAATGTACAAAAATCTTCTAACTGCCAACACACATTATTCAATGTCTGGAGAGGAGCACAATCACGGAGCTGGGTTCTGTCCCTGAACATGGTGAGATGTTCAAGTTTTGAGAACATGTGATCAAGAAGATAAAAAGCAGCATCCCTTCTACGCCCCGAACTTTGGCCCCAAAGACAGTGAAGTCTCTCACTGCAGAACTAAAGAAATGTTGTCCAGAAGGTTTCTAGTTCAACCTCCAACTCAAAGCTAAATTAATGGCAACAGCAGAGGATGTTAGCCAGAGTCTCATGAGGCCAAATCTTCAAGGGTGAAGTCTGCTTCTTCTCTAAGTACCTGTTCCAGCCTGCACTACTCAGTGATTTCTGACACCACCCCTCCCTGCCCACCCCCATATCAATCCTGACATGTGGAAGATCATTTTTTCCTGTTGCCATGTCATTTCCTAATACCAGGTGAAGAAGATGTAGACTCTGATATCCTCAGAATCATCCTTTAAGTAGTTGTAGAGTGCTATTAGATTGCCCTTCATGAGGCCTGCAAGACAGGGAGTAGCAGCATTTCCTTCCAGTGTACAAGAAGGGATTTCCTGGTGAGAATTGCAGGAGCCATCTGCATGTTACTGCAAGGAGGATAAGGAGGGGTTAGGAACCCAGAGTGCAGGAGGTCACTTTATGATTTATGAGGCTCTGAAATTGTTGCCCTGCTTTGGATCCTAGAAGCAGATATGCTTGACAACTATGGCCTGGGATCCCAGGAAACTATACTCTGGGCCATGGGCCACCAGGCAGCCTGATGGACTGAAATGTTTGCCTTCCTGAGTCAAGTCTTTAAAACTAACATCTCTGCAATAGAAAGGACAATACCCCACAGGGGTTGACCATAAGTGTCCTTCTTCTCCATATCACCTTCCTAGTGATCTGATCCATCTCTCTCTTCCTTTTTACAAGCTAGTCTTCACTTCTCTTTTTTCCTTCCCATATCACAGAATCACAGAACTTTAGGGCTTGGGAGGGACTTCAAAAGATCATCTAGTTCAACCTCCCCCACCAGAGCAGGTTCTCCTATATTAGGTCACACAGGAAGGCACTCAGGTGGGTTTTGAACGTCTCCAGAGGAAACTCCACAGCCTAGAGAAGAGAAGGCTCCAGGGGAGCAGCATTCCAGTACATGAAGTGGGCTACAGGAAAGCTGGGAAAGGTCTTTATACAAGGGCCTGTAGTGACAGGACAAGGGGAAATGGCCTGAAACTGAAAGAGGGAAGATTTAGATCAGATAATAGGAAGAAATTCTTTACAGAGTGCTGAGGCACTGGAACAGGCTGCTTAAGGAGGTAGTTGCTGCTCCATCCCTGGAAGTGTTCAAGTCCTGGCTGGATGGGCCTCTGGACAATCTGGTCTGGTGAAAGGTGTTCCTGCCCATGGCAGGGAGGTTGGAACTGGATGATCTTCAAGGTTTCTTCCAGCCTAAACCAGTCTGTGATTCTATGACAGCAAGGGAAAAAAAATAAATTAAAAAGCCATTCAGGATGCCATAAAGTTATCATCATCAACAAAGCAAAGAGCTAACATCCAGCAGCAATTTGCAGGCTCCTCCACCTCCGCTCATTGGGTATTCACTGCACAGAAAAATTCACAAACTTTCCTCCAAATGGACCTGTTTAAATGTACAAACCGTGTGGTGGATTAGGTGATTCTTTAACCGGGCTCCCAGTGGGACTCACTTAAGTGGAAATGGCTCTTCAGAGGAACATCCTGAAATTTGTTTTGACTTATCTCCTGAGCTGTCTAGAGATTTAAATCGTCACTCTTCGATGTGGTCGCCTAACTGTGCCTGCAGCTTAAAATAGTGTAGGAAATGGCTTTCTAAAAGGCTGTTAAATAACAGAAATGCTGACAAAAAACCCCCAACAAACCCACAACAACTCACCATGTTAATTTTTTCTGTTCCTCTCCAAATGGGGAAAAATCTTATTGACCTGCTCAAGCTCCAAAGAGATTTTCTCACAAGTTTCAAGGACTCGTCTGAGCAGATTGCATTACTCAAATTGTCTCCTGGAGGAACCTGATCACTTCTTGTCTTTTATAAGAGCTGCTCCTTTTCTGCTACATGCTCATGTCACCCCCTTTGAAACTGCAACACAATAATTAAGACCATCCAAAACCCAAAAAGTTCTGTTTCCCAGAAAACTAGCCTTCTGGACAACCACAAATATTTAGTAAGAAAATGCAGGTTTGTTATTTTTTTTAAAGGGCTTTCTTTAAAAAATGGTATGTTCCCAACTGAAAATAATTTTTCATCCCAAAGGCCAAAGATTTCTCTTTTGAAATGCTACTACACTGGTTCACAAAGGAAACAGTCAGGCATCTCCTGGTTTGAGCTAATTCTGCGGTCATGTACGCTGCCTTAAGATGCCTCCCCTCACTGAAAGCCTGGGATGCAATGGGGGAGATGCAACTGAAGGAGCTGTGTTTGTTTAGTTTGAAAAGGAGGAGGCTGAGTTGAGAATTATCACTCTCTACAACCACCTGAAGGGACACTGGTAGAGAGATGGGTGCTGGTCTCTTCTCACAGGTCAGCACTGACAGAACAAGAGGGACTGGCCTCGAGCTGCTCCAGGGGAGGGTTAGGCTGGACAGTAAGACATTATTTTTTACTGGAAGAGGTCAGGGCTTGGAATAGGCTGCTCTGGAAGGGGTTAAATCCCCATCCCTGGAGGTGTTAAAAGGTCATTTAGATGTGGTGTTGGGGGATCTGGTTTAGAGGTGAACTTTGTAGAGTTGAGTTATTGGTTGGGCTCAATGATCTCAAGGGTCTTTACCAAGCAGAATGATTCTATGATTCAATTCTATGTAGCTCAAATTCAATGTGGTCTGCAAAGAAGAAAGAGAATGAAGAACCAGGAATGCAGCTCCCACAAAGTACCATAAAGTGCCAACAGGGGTGTGGAGGTGGTGGAGGTAGTGGTGTAGACCCAACTACTGCTAATAACCAGAAAACCTAGCAAGCACCAAGGAGGTAAGAGGCACCTGAGTAAGTGTGAGACTGGTTCAGACTAGGTCATTTCCCAAGATGTAACACTGTCCTATTGCTCAGCCGTAATTTTTTGTTTCCTTGTCTCTTAAACACTGATTCTTAATGCTCTCTGCCAGGTGCAGGGGCAGAGTGTACATCCCTAGTGCTTACTGCCCTTGATGTGCTCCCCAGGACAATACATTTGTAGAAGTAGAGTGCAATGCTGAGCTTTGACTCTGTGAAATACCTCAGTGAGGGATGGTCAAAGCTCTACATTTATCTGAATCAATGTGACAGAGGTATAGTGACTCCTGAAGTCCCCTTGGCAAGCTGGAAGAGAGGCATCAAGGCTAAACCTTAAATCTTCCCACCCTTCGGCTGAGGTTCATTCCCTTCCCTCATACTGGTTGACTTGCACCAACTCTTAATGGTCTGGAGCCCCAACTCCCAGCTGTGCCTAAAGCATCTACTCCTTCACTGTTCAGTTGTGCGATATCAAAACAGTCCTCACACCCTTAGAAGAAACCCTATGACCTCCCATGTTGTAAAATTCTCTCTGTGCCCTTTACAGTCATCTTCCTAGACAGAAGGAAGTGCACCGTTGTGCCCTAGGGCAGATCCTCTCTTTCCATCATATTAAGCATCTGTGTGCATTGCTGTCAAGGCAACAGCACAACAGGCAGTCACTCATCTCATTCAGGACCCTCACAAGCTTGTTCCTGGTACCCAGAGTCCCAATGTCCTTGTCCCACCATCTACCAGCTTCTATAGAGCCCTTCAACAGCCACTTCCTTCAGAAAGAGACCACTGGACCCTTCAGAAGCTAACAGTGTCAGAGTAAAAACTCTGACATGAAGGGTCTTCAAAGCATCAGTGATTCAGAGCATTAACTGCTTTCAAACAGCACCAATATAAGATTTTCAACTGACAGGGATTTAGTTATTAAAAGCTGTGTCTATATTGTAACAGATATAATAGGGCAGACTGGAGCATCTGCATACCTGGCACTGGTGCTGGGCTCTGTATTCATCTTGAAGGGATTGATTTTGAATACCGTTTAGTCTGGTCCTCCAGAATAAATAACCCAACTACACTGCTAGAAAAATCAGCCTTTGATTTGGACCATTACGTTCGCATAAGGGGATGGAGAGCATCTGGAGCACACCTGGAGACGAACTGGGGATTTGCTTCCAAACTGGCAACCCTCCTCCAAACCAACATACTCATCCCTCCACAGGCAGAGAGCAGTCACCAAGGCACCAGTTAGAGCCACTGGAGAAAGACAGCTTCTCATACAGTGCCATTAGGATTGCTGATTCGGTAAAGCTGCCTGGAAGTTTTTTGAAGATTTGATTAGAAAGTGCCTATTAATCTGTTTCATCAAAACCTAACTTTATTCCTGGGAAAGCATCTGTTTTGATGTTGAGCTTTTTGCTGTTGGTTGTTTCAGGGTAGGGTTGGGGCTTTTTGTTAGCTTTTTTTTAATTTAAGAAAAGAGACAGAAGTTATAAACAGAGAAAAAGAGAAAGAAACCCATGCGCTGGTTTTAAATGACTTTGAAATTTAAGCTAATTGGAGTAAAAGAAGTCTCTTAAAAATAAGAAACATTCAAACCCAGAATGAAACCTGACCTTTGTGGGGATTTGCATCTCCAGAAGGAAAAGTGCACTTTCTGAGCTGTCATCTGTACTGTGGGTAAACGGGGGGAAAGGAGCTTCCCCCCCCCTCCCCTTTTCAACTATTCTTAGTAAAACAGTAACAAATCATGGACTCTATTTGAAGGCTCTTTTTCATCCCCAAGCCCCTTCAGGGGGAATACTAGGGTCTAGCTAAATCATCTGGAGCACAGCCCTGAGCACAGGGAGCACCCAACAGACTCCATTATACCAGAGGTCCATTGGTATGCCTGCCCTCATCTTGTACCCCAGTGCCTTTGCAGACTCCTACTCCCAAAGCTCCCAACAACATCCCAGAATATCTCTGCTTGAGTTCAGATGTTCAAAATAAACAGATAAATAAACACCAAACGGCCCCACCTCAGCCAAACCACCAGCCATCCTCACGGCCTCCTGGTGCTGCTGTGAAGAGATAAGCCCCTGGCATTTTCCCTCCCAGCCTCCAATCAGCCATTATCATAAGAGAGTGCAAAGCATCTATCAGCCGCGCAGCCCAGTGATTTATGTTCAAAGTTAGGATTATCTATTCTGCTCAAATCCCTTCAAACAGCAACCCGGATAAAAGAGAATCGTGCACCGCCGATAAAATTGGAATATAGGCTCGTGCAACAGAATGACAGGCAGGTTTTTATCTCAGAATGCTTCCAACCACCTCATTTTGTCAGGAATTGTTCATTATCCACAGCCGGTGACTCGCAGGGTGACCTTAACGCCATTCCGCATCTGCTCTGTGCGCAGGACACAGCTCCTTTCCAGAAAAGGGTTATTAACCCAGGAATAATGCAGGAGTCAAAGCATGAAACCAAACCTCCCGGGGCACAGTGCCAGGCAGAGCAGCTCCCTCACACCATCCCTGCTCCCCAGCGATGGGCATTTCTGCCCCTTGTAATGACCAGTTGATCTTGCCATTCTGCCCTCACAGCCCCGGTTTGGCTCTGTTCAGGAGGCCAGCAAAATCAAATCTGTTGAGGCCAACGCACAGCAAAATTCCAACCCAGGCTGGGTCAATTTATCAAGAAGTTTCCATTGTCGGCTCTTTTTGACTCCAGCTTTTCCAGAGTACCAGGAGGCAGTAATTTATTACCTCTGTCTGACAAATAACTTCACGATCCTGTAACCATTATGCTTCCTCTCTCTTTATTCTGCTTNGGGTAGGAGAACTCAGCCCACCGAAGGCATCTTTTGGGGTAGGTTCCGAGAAATGGGGGAGGTTCTGCCATCTGCACTACAACGCAGCTGCTTTACCACCACCTGCTGCTACAGGAGTGAACAGAAGAGATGGGTTAATGTTGGGACACATGCCCAGCTCACTGGGCTTTTGGTCATTTTTCCTTCCTCTGGACCTAGTTCAGACACAGAGGAACAATGATTCTGTCCAAAACTTTTCCATAATTTGGGATTTGGGTGCCTACATGGGATTTTTTGACATTTTTGAGAATATTCCAAATCCTGACCTCCTGCTTTGTTTGCCTTTCTGGATAAAACCTCAAGGCTCTGCAGGGATCTGAAGATACCATGGCCAAAGTGGTTTCTGACAGTCAATGTGTGTTTTGTCAAGGACTGAAGGGCCTGAAAGAAGAGAGGATGGAGAAAACACCAGGATGGTGCTAGCCCAGTTATCAGCAAAGAAGGAGTGCTGACTGCTGTGATCCTAGACTGCACAGACAGAAGAGGACACAGTGAAAACTCATCTGAAAGAGGGATTCAGCAAAAAGAGAGAGTGATTGCCAGCCAAACATGAAGCTTTTCCCATCCTGGAGCAGTGGTGTGGACCATTTGTGGCTCTGGCCCTCTACAGCACTGCCCCAAGAAAGTAGTGGTGATGAAGGGATTGATTGCAAGAGATTTGTGAGTGACAAATCACTCACAGATTTGTGATGCTGAGATGGCAACAGAGTCAGTTCTATTACCTTAGAGGACCTGAATCGCCAGAAAATCAGGCAACAAAAGCCTGTTAGGCAAAGAGAGGAAAGCACACAGGGACCAGACACCTCCTGCAAAGCCTGTGTCCACAGATGCAGCTTACATCCATCACAAACCTCTCAGCTACCACAGCACCCAGCACAGAGGGCAGAGGTGCAGCTGGAACATTATTAGTGGAAAGATCCCAACACTGTGGATGTTTTAGACTGAAGAGGTGCCTCACAGTGCAGGATGCCCCACTTGTCTGGTGTCCCCATGGATCTATGTGATCCTCCAGTCACTCAGAACCTGCCCTTGGCCCTGGCTTAGGCTGTAGATATTCTGGTCAGAAAGACCCTCTGACTCCGTTGTGCAACATCCAGCAGGTTCAGGCTTGGATCTCACAGTTATAACCACAGTAGAAATCAAATAGTTGCAGTATGGTGATTCCAACACTGTCTCTTCCCATCTAAAACCCATTCTAGTATAGAGGAGCAACGAGGCTGGGGGAGGGACTGGAGGGAAAGTCTGATGAGGGGAGGCTGAGGGTATTTACCCTGGAGAAGAGGAAACTCGGGGGGGACCTTATAAATCTCTACAGCTCCCTGAAGGGAGGTTGTAGTCAGGAGGGGGTCAGGCTCCTCTTCCAGGCAACCAGCAACAGGACAAGAGGACAGAGCCTGAAGCTGCCAGGGGATGGTTAAATTGAATGTTAGGAAGTACATCCTCATGGAAAGGGTGCTCAGAGCCTGGAATGGTCTGCCCAGGGCAGCAGTGGAGAACCCATCCCTGGAGGTGTTGAAGGACAGACTGGCTGTGACTCTTAGTGTTCTGGTGTGGCCAATGGGGTGATGTTAGGTCCTGGAGTGAGCTGGATGAGTTCAGAGGGCTTTTAGAGCCTTAATCATTCTGTGTTCCTGTGACTACTTTTCCTGGCTCTGTCTGTCAGTCTCATGGCAGACACAGCCCTTGACTCCAAGGCTCCTTAAATACTCCCAAGTACAAACATCCTCCTCCTATCACATGCTTCCCAAAGTTGGAACTAGAAATTAGTATCTTCAGAACACAGGAGATAAGGGAAAGTTATTTCACTCTTACTTTGTATTATTCTAGTAAAAGTTTAAATATTAATAACATCATTATTATTATTTAGATTCTGAGGTATTTAAGACAAGATTTTGCTGAGTGAGGTTGTGGTACAGCCAGTTTTGACTGAGCTATGCTGAAGAGACGCATTCCAGGGCACAGCAGAGCTTTAAGCCATGTTGCACTGGTTTACACTAGGGAAGGAGCAAATCTGGATCCAAAGCAGAGCTATCTGCAGCTGAGGCTGTTTCCCATTTACTCTAGAATAAGGACCCCACAAGGATGTAAAAAAGAGCCACACAGACCTTTTCTTACCTTTCTTATTTACACAGAGCCTTCATCTACAGATTCACAAAGGGCAGGAGATTAATTGTACCAGCTGCCATCTCTGTTCTTTATAACCACAGACTCAGGACCTTCTAGTGTTTTCTCTCCAGTACCTCACACAGCTCTGGAAAATTTCCAGTCTACCAGTTCCAGGCATCTTGAGGTTTTGTTCTCCCTGACCCTTTCTCTCTGGTCTCCCCTTCATCTTGGGTCTGAATCCTACCTCAGATACATCTTTGTCCATTTTCTACCCCAACACTCCCTCAAGCTGCAGCCAGACACTGCTCACTCTGTTCCTGGCCCCTCCATCAGGACAGTCCTGTGGGTCTCCTTGACACCAGAGAAAACTCTTCAGGCTTCTGCATGTGGACAACAGCCAGTGCTCAGACCTCAGAGCTGAGAAGCACCCTTTGCCCCACAATTCTGATACAGACTGTGGCAGAGCAGAGCTGAATATATGAATTAAGCCCCAGAGAACCCTGAGCAAAACTGGCCACTTAGCCTTCCTTAAATTGCAGATGAGATAGCCCAGAGTCTTGGTGAGTGAAGTTACAGTGAGGGTAGCAAACTATCTAAGCAAGTGCAGTGCCCCTGTTACTCTCCTGCATTCCCAACAGCGGCTGCTGCATCATTTCCTTAGGTCTCTGGTTGTCCCAAAGTTCTTCCATATCCTAGGAAATTCCTGCTGAGCAGAGTCATGATCTCCTCAGGGCTCACTATCCATGTAGCACCAGTCTATGGCTCTGAACATCAGGGAACTGACCTGCCTTAACGTGCCTGGCTGGGGACAGCAGCAGACATCTGTGCCAGGCTGGCGGACCTTGGGGTGGACAGAGCAGCCCCTGGCTCTCCCAGCTATTGCGAATTGTTGTTTCTCAAGGCTGAGGCAGAGATGAGTTTTGTTGCTCACAGTTTAGCAAACACTCACACAAAGTCAGTTTTCAAGGTATTAAAAAAGGAAAATGAGATCCTTAAGTTTTGGGACAACTTTTCCTGGTACAAAAGTCTCTGGATCCCAGGGGTTGTCACAGGAAGGTATCAGATAAAGGAGTTACCCAGCCTTTATTCTGCAGTTAATCTGAGCTACAGTGGCTTGTCTGGACCCCATCTATGGGCCTCTTGGGCAAACAACCAGTGCTCTGAAGAAGTCCTGAGAAGAACTAGAAGCTCTGGTGCTCAGGTGCTATAGAATGCAGCTTGTGAAGGCAGCAGTGACTTTCTCAATCAAGTTTTGGTACCAGCCCTGGAGACATCAGCTGCAACACAGGGCTGCATTTGACCTCCTGTGGGTCCATCCCCTTGAGCTGCAGCCACTGCACTGGAGAAACATCCTCAAGGGTATTAGACTAAACAGTCAAATTTCCAACTCTCTGCTGCTGCTGCCTTCTCTGGCATCCCCCAGCACAGCCATGCAAGAACCCACCCCAGAGCTACAGCAGAGCAGAATGCCAAAGCCCATTGCCAAATGCAGGTGTTTCTGCAGCATCTGCACTTCCAGGGGATCCTGGTTTGAAGCTCACACCATGGTTCAGATGAACAGTGAGCCTGTCTGACACAAGTCTTGTGTGAAAGCCAGCTGATGTCTGCCAGGAAGTTTTGTATAGTGAAGCCCCACAATATAAATAAGGAGACTGTAAGAGACAGAGGGGAAAAAATTCACATGAAAGAAAATCACACCTCCCATTTCTCACCTTAATTCATGGTGTTGGCAAAAATCAAATGAGCCATGGGAGTGAGGAGCAGAGCTGTGAGCTGGGATTCCTGCAGTGGATCTGAATTTCCAGTTTATGTTATTTTTACATCTCTCTCTAATCCATCTCCATCTCACCGTATCATAACTGTCTCAGCAGCCCCTAATAGCTTCCCACTGTCGCAGCCATTACAACTGCCATGTGTCATTTCATCTCTGTAGCATTCATTAACAGCTCTTGAGGCCTCCCCTAGAGCAACACATCCGCAGCAAAATCAGTGGTATCACCCACTGAGAAGCAGAGCAACCACAGCATCTCCAGGAAGAGCCTCCATGCCAGGCTGGCCCAGCAAACCCTTTCCCAAACAGACCTAATCAGGACCTTGATTACAGTCATTATGGGATGTTTCTTTTAATTGGAACATCACAGAAAGCAGAGCCAAAAGGGAGAGTCCCAAAAAAAAAAAAAAGAAAAAAAAAGAAAAAGTCGATCTGATCTCCTCCGAAGCTCCAGATGTACGAAGGCTACTGCCCATCCCAGTGACTCCTCCCTAGTCTACTCCACTAATGGAAAACCAAAGCATAACAGGATTTTTCCACTGTGGTTTAACCTCTTTGGGACAAATTATGCCACGGCACCTCCTTCATGGGTGCGTAGCACTCCTCCACAAAACCAGCCCCAGGGACCAGGGATCAGCTGGGGAAATTCTCCCAAGTATCCCAGTTCCCCACTGCACCACCAGTCCCTACAACCCCCTTGTTTCCAAATCTGGGTCTGTCTTTGCTCTGGGGCTTTGCATACCCACCTGCTTGTGGTGCGGAGCCCCAAACCACACACAGCCTGCCTGGGTGGGCATGAAGGAGCAGGTCCCAAGGTTTGCTGACAGCTGCTTCCCCAGTTACCAGTGGATCCTCTGCTGCTTTGTACTATTGTGGCACCACAAAGTGGCCTTTAAAGAGGATTACATGCTCTTCCCTGAAGCCATCCCGCGCTACGGGAGACATGCAAATCCATCTAAGGCTGAAGCCCAAAACATCCCAAAGACTTTGATCTCCAGGACTGCAGTTGGATGCCACCCCCAGCAGCTTGAAGAGCTGCCCTTGGAAATCCACACTGGGTTATAATTAAAACCTAACTGCTCATTTCTGACTGCTCCCTCGAAGCCTCTCCCAGGCTGCTTCTCCAGGAGTCGTTCACACTAAGTCCAGCTCACAGAGCAAGCTGGGATGCCAAAGCACATGGTGGAGGTCAGCTCTGAATCTGAGATGACTCTGTGGTCTACCACTCTCCCCAGGACCTTCAGGTGTGAATGAGACATCAGTCTGGTCACAGCCCCATGCTTGGACAAATTCACAAGCTTGCAGTGAGCTGCCTCTGCTCTGATGGGGCTTAACTGTGATCCTGTCAGGGACAAGGCACGCAGGGAGGCAGGAGAACCAGATGTTCTGAGGTCTTGTTCTTTTGCATGAAATTGAGCTTTTGAGCTAAGTCAAAAGGCTGAACAAATTGTTTGTAGGAGGCTTTCTGGTGTCCCCAGATGTGAAGAGTTCCGGTGGGGCAAAGCATTGCTGCTGGTAAAAACAAAACACCCCACAGTCTTTGCAAAAGGGCTGCAGTGTTGACTTAAAAATATTTACAAAGGATGTTTTGTATCTGGAGAAACCAAATGTATAAATGAGTGGGAAAGCATTCCCATGCAAAAGAACACTTGCAAGTGCACTAGGAAGACAGGTAAGAGTCCTTTGGAGACACAGCATTGGAACAATCTCCCTGGTTTTAACTCTACAAAAGACATTTTCTGTAATGGAAAGGAAACAAAACTCATTTCCATTCTGGAAGATCAAACGATTTTACTGCTACACCACTGCCTGTATAGAACAGTTTTGGCTGGAAGAGACCTTCAAGATCACGCCTAACTTTTACTAGCCTTACCATCATCACTAAATCCTGTCCCCCAACACAGTGTTTACCCTTCTCTTAAACAGCTCCAGGGATGGTGACTCAGCCACCTCCCTGGGTAGGCTGTTTCAGTACTTGACAGCCCATCAGTTCTCCAGGACAGAACATACGCTCAGCAGCTTGGAGCCCTGAAGGCTTTTATACAGATACACAGATCATCAGGGGTTGGAAGGGGCCTCCAGGGGTCATTGAGTCCAACGCCCTTGCTGGATCACAAAACCAAAGACAGGTTACACAGAAACACATCCAGATGACTCTTAAAAGTCTCCAGAGAAGGAGACTCCACAAGCAATTTGAGCAGCCTGTTCCAGTGTTCTGTAACCCTTACAGAAAAGAAGTTCTTCCTCATGTTGAGGTGGAACTTCTTGTGCTCCTGTTTACACCTACTGCCCCTTCTGCTATCACAGCCCAAGATGCCTCTTTCTTCTTGACACCCAACTGCCACAGATTTATAGACAGTGATTAAATCTCCTCATAACCTTCTCCTATCCAAGCTGAAAAGTCTCAGGTCTCTCAATCTCTCCTCATAAGGCAGGTGCTCCAGTCCCCTAACCATCCTCGTGGTCTTCCATTAGACTCTCTCAATCAGACCTCTGTCCCTCAGTCCAGAACTGGACACAATAGTCCTGATGTGGCCTCACAGTACAGGGGTAGGAGAATCTCCCTTTATCTTTTGCAGGTTCTTTGGTCAGAGTGCCTGAAACACTCTGCTCATGATACAGCTCACCCACATCTTTCCCTTTACTGTACAGTCCCAGTCTATTCAGCAGCAGTTAATCATACACGTGAGACCAGAGAGCAGCATTTCACATGCCACTCTCAGGTGCTGTATGCTTTCTATCCCTTTGGCTATTATCTGATGCATTTGATCTTTCTGTTTAATGCTTGCTTCCCCCATTAACTTCTTCACTTCCGTAGGCTACTGTGCTTAACATAACAGGGGACGGCTTTGATAAAAGCACATATCACTCACATCCCCTCGCTTCAAGCTTTCGCTTGACAGGGACAGAGCCAAGGTGTTTGCCATAATGTTTAAAGAACATTCCCCACCCCATCAATCTGGTTGCCAGAAGCCTTTGAAGGCTTGTAACTGAGATCAGTCGCCTTCACAAAAACTTCTCCACTAGTTTGCCCACTATTCTGTGATGATGAGGCAGTCAGCCTGTGGTTAGAACAGGAAACAGTGAGGCAAGAGTGCTGCTTTCTATTTGCAGCCCTGCCACACAGAGTGCTGAACCAGTCCTCTCAGATCCCCAGGACTCAATCTATGTATCCCTAACCCATCACTATCATGTATCCCTGACGCACTGTCTGGGGGCTGCATTAATTAACAGTTATGGGATATTTTGAGATTCTTGAAAGTCAAAAAGCCCCCTAAATCTGTCTTCTTGTGGCTAATACAACATGACTATGCAATTTCTTTCAAATGTATTGGTATTTATTTAATTAGAAAGAATAAGAGACGGAGAAACCACTGGGGGATAGTCACCGTTAAGAAGAAATCTCATATGCTGAAGCAGGAGCCACCAGGCAAGAGCCAGTGTGCCCTACACTCCTACCAAAGTTTGTCCCTGAGAACTGGGGTGCCCATATGGTGTCCACGTAGCCCCCTCTTCAGCATCCTCACAGCACCAGCACCTGCTGACACCTCATTTCCACTCAAAGCTTATCCTGCAGCCACGGATGCAATGGGCAGGGTTACCGGAATGGGTGCAGATGTTCTCTGTCCACTGGAATCTCCCCTCACACTGGCACCCCAGCCATATACAGAGGTGGGCAGGATCTTTAGACTTTCTAATAAAAATGAGTCCTCTGCTTTTGGCAGCGCCCCACATTCCAAGGGCCAGCTGCCTCATTCAGTCCCTTTTGCCTGGCATGATGCATCAACCTGTTCTTGGCCTGTTCTGCACTCACCCTGCCAGGGCAGGACACTTGGGCCAAAATTACCTCCTTTCTATAAAAACCACAAACCACATGAAAAGTCTCAACACTTCCCCAAGGAGTAAATCAGACAGGGTTGAAATTCCCAAGATCCTCCTGCTCAACACATCTCCCTTCCTCCTGCACCATTCACCTCACTGAGATTCCCAGTGCTGCACCAGGTTTCTCCGTCCTAAGTGAAGAAGTTTTGCCAGCTCAGTTCAGAGTAGAAATCACTCCCTCCCTGGCACAAAACCACCTGAGAGATGAGGCCAATTCTTGAGGCCACTGAATCCCCTTCAGATGGACCAGCTGCCTCGCCAGGTGCTGTTAGAGATTATCCAGACTCCAACTCCTATATCCCTCTCACCTCCACCTCTCCTGCTCAGAGAGCCCACCAGTTGCATGCTTGTAATTACCCTGCAAAGTGCAATTAATTTTACTTTAGAAAGGAGAAATTGAGGCACCTTTGGCTAATCCCTGTACAACTGGGAGAAGCTGAGTCTCCCACAACCCAAGAGAAATACTTTCCCATTATTCCTCCTCTACTCTGTGATGCTTTCATTCCAGTTTGCTTTTGTGCCCCTCTCTCTCTCTTTGTTCCTCCTCTTTTTTAAGCCATCCCTCTAGTATTTTTTGCCTGCGTGGAGTTTATGGAATCCTCTCAGTGTTGTAAAAGCTTTAAGGAGTAGGCTGGCAACTACTCCATGCCTGTTGCCAGACGAAGCAAGGAAATGCAAGATATTTATCCAGTCTGGCCATAATGTTCTTCCTTGAAGTACCCTTTCCCCAATAAAACCACAGTGTGGGATCCTGCTGCTGCCAGGTGATAGGGAGAAGAGGTCATGTTAGGTTATTGATGTGCATTAAAGAGAGAGAAGTTTCAGATAGGTGCTGGTTAAGATTCATCCGGAAGCAACAAAACAGCAGATGGAGATAAATCTGTCCATCACACAAGTCACCAACAGACTTCATTAAGGCTTAACCCCACTCTCCAGGTTCCCCAGGTTCTGTCTGTTTCACAAAGTAGAGAGTGGTTATTTTCTGTCCTCCTGTAAGCTGGATTAATACATTCTTGAGCCATATAAACTTTTCATATCTACTTTGGGGACAGCTTCTCCCTTCCCCTGGTGATTCTGAATCGGATCTGAGCCCATTCAACTTCATTTGGCGACAGAGGGCAGCAGAATGATCAACTTGCACTGACAGCTAATTATTTTCCAGCATGGTGATCCTTCAGAGGATATCAGCATTTGGGTACAGGCTTCTTTTACCTCAGTTGAGGACCTCTACAGATCAATGAGGCTAGCAGAGCTGGGGTTCCCCAGGTGGGAACATACATTTTATTGAAATCCCAGGGAATCACAGAATGATTGAGGCTGGAAAAGCCCTGGAGCTCATCCAGCCCAGCCCAGGACCTAACATCACCCCAGCTGTCAGACCAGGGCACTAAGAGCCACAACCAGGCTGTCCTTCAACACCTCCAGGGATGGGGACTCCACCACTGCCCTGGGCAGTCCATTCCAGGCTCTGATCACCCTTTCCATGAGGAAGGGCTTCCTAACATCTAACTCCTGGCAGCTTCAGGCCCTGCCCTCTCGCTCTGGTGCTGGTTGCCTGGGAGAAGAGCCTGACCCCCACCTGACTACAACTTCTCTTCAGGGAGTTACTGTAGTAACAAGGGGGACAAGTCCATGATAGTCCTTTTCCTTTCTCCTCCTGTAGTGAAGCTCTTGTGAGATCCCACCTCAAATATTGTGATATGTTCCAAACATCAGAAGGACCTGGAGCTGTTGCAGCAAGTCCTGAGGAGGCCACAAATATGAACTAAGGGCTGGAGGACAGGCTGCGAGAACAGGTTGAGGGAACTGGGGTTGTTCAGCCTAGGGAAGAGAAGACTCCAGGGGGACCTCAGAACTGCCTTCTAGTACCTGAAGGGATCCTACAGGAAGGCTGGAGAGGGACTTTTCTCAAGGAGATCCAGTGACAGGACAAGGGGAAATGATTTGAAACTGGAGGAGGTTCAGACTAGATCTCAGGAAGAAGCTCTTCAGTGCAAGGGTGCAGAGACTCTAGAATCATTTGCCCCGAGATGCTGTGGCTGCCCCCTCCCTGGAGGTGTGCAAGGCCAGGCTGGATCAGGCCTTGACCAAACAAGTCTGGTTGAGAGGTGTCCCTACCCATGGGAGGGGGGTTGGAGCAAATGAGCTCTGAGGTCCCTTCCAACCTGAGCCAGTCTGTGATACCAAAATCCCCCTATGGAGGACAACACAAGAAGCCCTGAACCAGAAGCGTAAATGGCTGCTCAAGTGGCCTTTAGACTGCAAAGGGGGTGACCAAGGTGTAGGTGGTAAATGCAGCACCTCAGGTTTCATGGGGTATTTCTTACTGTCAGTAGGGAACACATAGGGGCAACCTGTGCTCCAGGAGACTCTATTCATGCTGCATGAAACAGTCTGGGTGGAAGATGAACTTTTAGTTCTGAGGTGGTTTGCAGCAAGTTAGTGTGTGAATAAGACAGACATCAAGGGAGAGGTGGGGAAATACAATGGTTGCTCAAGAGGCAAGCACAGAAATAGAGGGACTTTGCCCAAAACTTCTCTTCAAAACTTCAGTCTGAAAAGACCACCCTACACAGCAACATCCTGGAGAGAACTTGCTCATGGTCAGTAGCATCATTTGTCCAGAGAAGAGCAACAAGGCTAGGGAAGGGGCTGGAGGGAATGTCAGATGAGGAGAGGCTGAGAGAGATGAGGTTATTCAGCCTGGAGGAGACTCAGAGAGGACTTGGGCTCTTCTCCCAGGCAACCAGTGATAGGATGAAAGGGCAGGGCCAGGAGAGGGTTAGGTTGGATGTTAGGAAGCCCTTCCTCATGGAAAGGGTGATCAGAGCCTGGAATGGACTGCCCAGGGCAGTGGTAGTGTCCCCATGCTTGGAGGTGTTGAAGAACAGACTGACTGTGGCCCTAGTGCCCTAGTTTGGCTAAAGGGGTGATGTTAGGTCCTGGGCTGGGCTGGATGAGCTCAGAGGGCTTTTCCAGCCTCAATAATTCTGTGATTCCATGATTAATTTAATAATAAACCAAAAAAACCTCACAAAACGCAGACTAAGGATTCTAAGTTCCAAATGGTCATTTTCCCTCCTCCAGCAGCACAACCTCTGCTGAAGGTAAGAAGAGCCATTCATTTCCCATTTTAAGTGACAGTATCACTCAGAGACAGTCTACAGCCCAGCCATGGCCAACCATTGCCTGCCAGGGCACAGGGAGAGCTCAGAACAATCTTAAAGAGACCCAAGCAGAGCACTTTGAGGACCACATCAAAGAGATGACAGTGTGAAGGCACGAGGGATGCTGCCTGGAAAGCAGATCAAAACCTCCAGATGTAATGATTCGCGGAGCCTTCACAAGCACAGAGGGCTTTCTGAAGATGCTGACTGCAGGATGCGGGGGAGAGAGGGGGATCAAGATTGGCATCACGCCATCGCTTTGCAATTGCTATTTATAACATCCTACACCTGCAGTATGAGGTGATTGATTAACATGCTTCATAAATCTCAGGCAGTTGAGCAGCTATGACATGGTTACAATTCGCTTCATAAAGTTCTAGCCATGAAAAATACAAGGGGTTTCCAAGGAAACCCAGGAGTTTCCACAAACAGAGCTGATTTGGTTGGGTTCTTCTTTTAATGAAGACTTTCAAAATGAAACAAAATGATAAATGTTTATTTTTAAAGGTGTTGTTTTCGGGTTTATTCTACAAACTGGAAGGACTCTGGCTTTCCATTCCTTTCTTTTTTCTTTTTCTTCCTCTTTTAAGTTTCCTTCTCTTTCAATGTTTGGGAAGAAACCCTTGCAGAACTGTTTCCCAGCTTTTTTTCCTTCTTCACTTGTTTTTCCAAGTGGAAAAAATAAAATTAAAAACAAACCAAGAACAAAAAGAAGTCTAAACAAGAGTTCAAATGGAAATGCAACCTGTCTTCAGTGGGATGTGTGATTAAACTCATCATCACGGTTCACTTAAAATAAGGGGTATTTCCACAGACAGATCTGCTTTCTGTGTTTACTGCACTGTGAGGCACTGGATAATCTTAATCTCCAAGGGAACTGAGAGGATTCACCTTATACAGGGAAGTGATCAAGGCAGAGGGCTGGGATATTAATGCCAAGTGGGCTATTCACCTGCATTTAGGTGAGAAGAGACACCCTATAGAAATTTATATCACTGTGTAGCACTAGGATCCCTAAACATTTCTGCTTCAACATATGAATCCCATCTTTGCTGATCATCTTCCCCTGTGATGAGGAAGAGAGAACATCTCCAAGTCCAGAGTTTGAGGCAACAAACACCATGACAACAAACAGCTTAAACAAAAGGAAAGCCCATGGTACTCTCCACACCAACTCCATGCTGAAGAGTCTTGTCCAGCAGGACTTCTGGCTGCACCCATATGTATGTAGAGGATTTTTTTTAACATGAAAAAGCTGCTCTACCAAAACCAGGTAATAATTTCAATTCTCCCTTTTTCACTGAATCATATAGGTTGAAAAAAACCCTTTATAACCACTGAGTTCAACTGTGAGCCCAGCACTGCCCTCGCTCCTCCATGAAAGTGCCTCCTTCAAGACAAATATTCTAGTTTCACATTAGCATTTAGTTTCATGTTCATGTTTAAGGGTCCCAAAGAAGCTGCAGGGTAACAGCAAATAGTACATCTTGTAGTCATGCTTGGAGAGAACTCTTGCCAGTGCAAAACAGCTGCTCTCACACAGCACCTAAGGAGACATCGCACATCTGGATAGCAGAGAACCTACAGCCTGCATCCCCCTCCCCCGCACAAGCCACCTTCAGCAATGCCTCCCCCATCTCCACCCGTGTTGTTGCATCTCTCTCACCACAGAGACACTGTCACCACTATTCCATCTCAGGACTGTATCAGAAACCACCATTTGCCACACGCCACCTAATATTTCAGAGCAGATGAATTCATGCAGCTTGGCATAGAACTTCCTACTTTGATCAAATTGGCCCCATCTGTCTGTCCCTTATGGAAATAGCGAAGCGGCCAATGAAAAATTGTGTGAGCACTCTGTGATTTTCCCCTCTCTTCCTCTTTTTTCTGGGTGCAATTGTGCAATCCAGGCTATTTTTGTATCTCTGTACCAAGGCTTCTTGTCCATATGAAAGAAAGTTTTTCCTCTGGTTCTCCCATGGCTCTGTTTTCAGAGCAGATAATTTCATGCAGTAAGAGATACAAGGGAGTTATTAGAGCCAGTTCAACCAGTATGGCTGGATCAAGGAAGCCCTGGTTTGAGAAACCCTACCTTAAGAAACATTTGCCCCTTCCAGGTCCAAGAACAAAGAGTGAAGTCACCAATGTTGACTGCAACAAGGCAACAAATAGGGTGTCTGGTGGACAGACCATCAGCTCTTCCATGCCAGCATCAGTGCCTGGGCATTGCAGAAGCACATGTGTGCATGTGGGGAGGGAGGGAAAGGCCGCAGGGAATGCTCTGAAGAGAAAAAAATTAACAAGAAAAAAAGTCATTTTCTTCTCTGCTTTTGCAGGGGAGGGAAATTGATTTTATTCCCTTTTTGAAGTACCTCCTGCTTTTTCCCTTCTGCACGTAAATTGTCTGAGAAAGTGCAGCTGTAATGGAAATGTTCTTCAGGAGTAATTTCTTTTGTATTATTATTTGTGGCCAACTTCACAGGCTCTGCGAGGCCTGTGCACTTCTGGCGGACAAAGCTCCTGCTTCTAGCACTGGAGGCTGCAACCTTCTGCTGACCTCTTGCTCTCAAGGTTAACACGAGGTTAACACAGAGAAGCAAATTAAAGCCCAAATGACACCAGTTACCTGTTCCGGTTTGTGTTGCTTTATGACTCCTGGGACCACATGCCTGACCGGCTGCCATCTCCCCGGGGGGCTATGAAGTCATAACGTCTCTTTATTTCCTGCCTGGGAGCACATTTCAACTGGAGCCTTTAACAACAACTAAATAAATGCCTCTCTTTCAAGCTTTCATTGTTGAACAGAGCAAATGAGAACTGGAGATGATGATAACCTAATCACTGTACTCTTTTAATAAGTGGAATTTCCTCTGAAGTAGCTGGTTTGAATATCTGCCAAACAACAAAGCTCCCTACATTCCTAATATCGAGCCAGCATATCACAAAAACAAATTCGACAACTCGCCCTGCGTTTGGGGTCTGTGTGAAATGAAAGACCCAGTTGATCACTGCACCAAAGGGTCACCTCCGGTCTCATCTGCGCTTGTAGAAATACAGCACAACTCCACTGAGTTTTGCTCAGAAGAAGGTACATGAAGTTAAAGTTAGGAGCGAGTGAGTGAAAAGAGAGGAGTCTGGTGAGAGCCAATGCTGCACGGGGAGTGTTTCTGTGTGCATGATTTCCTAGAGAGGTTTAGGGGACTTGCCCGAGGTTAGAGAGAGAGTCTGTGGCAAGCGGGACTTAAGACAGGACCTCCTGAATGCCAAACCATTGCCTTTGGCAGCCAGACATCAGATCAAGTTACCTCTCTAAATACAGACTGAAGTGCTCTGCTTTGTGCTCATTTGATGATCTGATATATAATCCCCAAAGAAAAATAATCAGAACCATAGGAAGCTTCTTTCTCTGTGCAGCTTGGTGCAGGCAGCCTCTTGATCCATCTGCTTTCATCTCAACCAGAGGAATTTTTCATCTCCCGTTTTATGATCTCCTTTCACGACAATAGGTTGGGGCTGGGCAAGCGGGGCTGCGTGTTATCATGATAATGAGAACAATCAGAGCAGAGCAGTTATTAATCACCCCGTCAGATGATCCATTAAAACAAATTCTTATTAACCACAAGACATATGTTTTTCTCCTGAACCCCAGAGATAATGCCTGAAAGCAGATGGAAGAACTGCACTCACAAATTAAATTTGATGGGGCTTTTAAAAATAAATTAAGTCTGGCAGGCCTCTTCTCCCTTAATTAAGCCACAGTGTAACTTTGAGAACGCACTTGTTGCCTACTACAGGTGCTGCTGAGAGGGCTATTATCTATCTGTCTCTTCACTGTTGGCTGCTTCAAGGACCATGAGCTCAATGCTCAACTGCTGCAATGAAACATGACCAGGGAAGCAGGGAATCCTCTGGTGAGATACTGAAGCTGATCCAGACTATTTGACTTCCAGCCAAATGTCTCCATGTTTTATTGGAACTGAAGCCTATAGACTCAGTTCTGACATATGTCTGATGAGGAGAAGCTGAGGGAGCTGGGGGTGTTTAGCCTGGAGGAGACTCGTGGGGATGGTGGGGGATGGACGGATGACGACACCTACTCCCTCTCTACAACTCCATGAAAGGAGGTTGTATTCAGATTTGGGGTCAGGCTCCTCTCCCAGGCAACTAGCACCAGGATAAGAGGGCAGGCCTGAAGCTTCCAAGGGAGGGTTAGGTTGGATGTTAGGAAGACCTCACAGAAGGGGTCTGGAATGGACTGCCCAGGGCAATGATGGAGTCCCCAGACCTGGAGGTGTCAAAGGACAGATGGGTTGTGGCCCTTAGTGCCCTGGGGTGATGTTAGGTCCTGGGCTGGTCTGGATGAGTTCAGAGGGCTTTTTCAGCCTCAAACATTCTGTGGCCATACCCTTTGAAGTCTGCATGAGTGAGCTGCAGCACTGGGGGCAGCTGGGACCTCTAGTAAGAGGATGCCCACCCTACAGAACTTCTGTCATGAGTGACTGCCATTGTGAGGGCAACTGCAGGCTCCTGACAAGGCAACTGCTGTACAGACTTGATGAGTGACCCCACAAAACTCCATGGAGTAATCCAGAGTGACTCTTGCACATGGTACACTCTTGGCCCTGTTCAGGAGCATCTCCCTGTGCACACCCCTACAACTACAGCAATCCAACCTTAAGGAATGACAGCCTGCCAATAGGATTCAGTTGTTTTCAGTCAATATTAACATGAGCACAGGATGCAACTGATCCTAGAAAAACCTTGTGGGAATTAAATATGCCAGCACCTGAGGAATGAGGAGACCAACCATAGCACAGCCCCAACATCACCAAGGGTCATCAGGACACTGGAAGTAACATAAGGCGTTGGGACTGCAGGCTAATCCAGTTGACCAGAGAAGGTTGTGTCCATGGAAGTTACCTCTGTAAAGCCCCACAAACTCCACAAGCTCTTTTAAAGAGCTTTTAAAGACTAGGGAATGTCTGGGTTCCACCCATGTCGCTCCAACTCAAGGTTATGAAAGCCAGGAAAACAGTCAGTGATACACCACAGTAAATTTGAGGTGTCTAAGCATAAGGCATGGCACTTATGTGCTCTAACACCTACTTATCTGTGTTTTAAATTCCCCAAGGTATCCACTTCTTAGTGTCCAGAAGGGAGGTATGAGTCTCTTCTGTAAAGGCAGGAATCTCCTAGCTCATTACACACACCTTGCTCATGATATTGTACAGTCTAAGGTGTCACCAGACATCTCTCTCTACACATCTGGTCAGCCCTTGTGATGTTCAGTTTCATTGGTCAGCCTCTTCCCAATCAAGGGAATATTGGAGTCTGGCACATCCAAGGGCTGATTCATTCCTACAACACAGATGAATTGCCCAAACTAAAGGCGGTCCTTCAGCAGCACAGACCTCAGAAGCCCAAACAACTGGCTTACTACTAGTTGCCTCATTTTTGATAGCTAAACTCAGATGAAATTAATTGCTTTGTCTGTTCCCCAGCTGAACACAGCAGCAGCCCAAACAAACCAACATAGTTTCCATGTAGATTCAAATCAATAATTAGATTAATTTTTTACAATACACAGTATTTTCACCATTTCTGCCAAGCACAGAAAGGAGGAAAACAAGTTTTCATGTAGAAAGGTAAGGTGAAACATTTTTTAAGACAGGAAATTTAGGACGTAGATTCACTTACACTCTACAGGGAAAATTTAAAGTCAAGACAAGGAGAAGAAAATGCCTCAGGAACAGCGAGTGGTATATCAAAGGATGTCTGTACTACTATCCCCTTTTCATCTACAGCCTTCACTAATCACCACTATTTCCATGACCTAAGAGGCCTTCTCTGCCTTTAGAAAGTAGAACATCAGTTGCTCAAGTATTCGGGAGGGCTATTTATAGAACTTGGTTAGGACAGCTTTAAACCCTAGGAATCCTCCCATAACTCCAGCAGAGTACACCCACGCGGGGTTAACCCACAGGAACAGTCAGTCAAGACAGCTATATGAACACCTTCTTGTTTGTTATGCCTGGAAGTATTAAGGGTGTGTACACAGGCAGTTCTCAAGGGTGCCAGAACATAGCTGGAATGAACAGTTATCCTAACTGATAGCTGGTTGCCCCTGCTCCCAGGAGCTGAAGAGGTTATTTACTCCCTCCATCAACCCAGACAGTAGCCACGTGCTAAATTCTGATTGATAACCCTTTCTTCAATTATAAGAATCATCTTTAGTGGACATAGTAGTGATTGTCCAGTGTAATGACAATAAAAGATGGGGACTTACAGCCCTCTGGCTTATTTTCTATTAACTCTCTACACATATCCGAGTGATATGTCTGAGCACTCCTGAGTACCACAGATAAGCAGAGGATGCGGGTGTCCAGTAGTCAGCACCAAACCCTGAACCAAGGATTTGTGGACACAGTGAGACAGATTTATTACAAGTTTTTCAGCTCTGCAAAAAGCTTCCCAAGCTCTGTTTTAAGTCTTCAAAGTGTATACAGTCCTGCCTGGAAGCAGGTCTCAAAATGACTCTCTACAAAACATTTCACCAAACATACTCCAGGCAAACACAGAATCATAGAATGTATGGGGCTGGAAGGGACCTCCAAAGGCCATCTAGTCCAACCCCCTACATCAATCAGGGCCAGCACTCACCAGACCAGGTTTCCCAGAGCCCCATCCAGCCTGACCTTGAATGTCTCCAGGGATGGGGCTTCCATCCCCCCTCTGGGCAGCCTGTTCCAGGGATCCCCCACCCTAAGATTCCAGCCCTTTTTCCTCCTGTCCAGCCTCAGTCTGCCCTTTTCCAGCTTCAAACCATGACCCCTCATCCTATCATTCCCTGCCCTATTGAACAGTCTTCGCCAGCCTTCTGACAGCCCCTTTCAGGGGCTGGAAGATGGCTCTAAGGTGATAGAATTGTCCACAGTGGAAAAGACATTCAGGTTGACAGAGTCCAACCATTAATCCAGCTGTCCCAAGACCCCTGGCTAAACCACATCCCAAAGCTCCATTTCTGTGTGGTTTTAAACTCATCCAGGGATGGCGATTCGACTCCCTTTCTGTGCAGCCTGTTCCAAGGCCTGAGCACCCTTTCAGTCAACGAATTTTCCTAATGTCCAACCTAAAATCAGTCACTGGCCTGAATGCAATCAGTACATAAATTCAGTGGAAAAATCACAGCAGCCTGGCAGGAATCTATCCAGGTGACTGGGAAACGCTCCTTGAGTTCCTCCTGTCTCGGAAGGACACTTAAGCAGCAAGGAACAATTACATGGCTATCAATAGAGCACAAATAGCCCCAAATGGATATAGCATCCTGAGCAAGGACTTAATCCATCACTGAAGCACCATTTTAATATCAAAACAGAAAGGCAGTAATCACTCTCCAAATACTCTGTGCCTATTTAACAAAAGCAGCCTTCATGCCCCCCTTAATGGTGACTCCTCTATCATTTTTCCTTCTACATCTTGAATAACAAGACCTTTCCAAAGCAGAGTGCCAGCCAAGCACCAAAACAAAATCTGCACCAAGGATGAGTAAACCATCATGAGACAGTAAAGATCAAGAAGAATTTAATTATCTATTATTTATTATTTTTAAAAAAAGGCGAAGACAACTGAGCCCTTGGCAATTCCCCTCTCTTAACTATTACAATGTCAAGGAATGGTATCTATTGACTTGCTTACTAATGTAGTGGATAATGAAGAATGTTTCTCATCTACTAATGAGCCTGAATCTCCTTTAGAGTATCCAGGAAATGAATGTTGTCATTTAAATACAATCAGCCATGCAATAGACCCCGTGGGATGGCAGAAGCTGTACTGTCCTATGGAACTAGGTAAACCTCTTCTTCTATTTATTACACTCAACAGTTCCAACACTTCATCACGAGGTTCTGCTGATTTTTCAGTGGGACTGGAATAGCAAAAGCATGGCTTTTTTCCATTTTTCTTACGTCAAACTACCGATCTCGAGGTCTGCTCTGGCTGCAGCACAGGCTGGTAAATGGAAACCATGGCAGGATCCAGGCTGTTATGTTCCAAGACAAGAGAATTTTGCAGTGGATACAGATGCCGTTTCCTAGAGATGGGTAACCAGCTCAACATTTGTGTTGTCTTCTTAAGCCAACACAATGTGGGAAGAAACCCACACAATTTTTGCTCAATTAAGACACCAATAATTCTCAGGCTCAGTTATTAATAGGGTATGAAGAAGAAATGAGGGCTTCTGCAGCCACACCTACACAGCACTAGAGAATATCTGATACTACACAAACCCAGCCTGTTATACCATCACCTCTTGGTCCACTGCAACCTAGTATCGTACCCACGCGGTATCAGTGACCATCGCTTCACAAGAAACAGAAGCTTGTTGCGTTGCTAGAGGTCTGCACAACATAAGAACTCTTCTCTAGTAGCTGACATCATGAGGTTCCTTTTGGTTTTTGAAATGTCAGCAAACAGGCAGACTTCTGCTTCAGAAAGAACCTGCACATGTGGTGACCAGAGAGGAAAAGTCAGGAGACAGTCTTACGGTCAAAACAGGGTGGAAAAACCCCAACTATAACAAGCAGTGATAGGGATGAGAGGGTAGGACCTGAAGCTGCCAAGGGAGGGTTAGGTTGGATGTTATGAAGCCCTCACAGAAGGAGTGATCAGAGCCTGGAATGGACTGCCCAGGGCAGTGATGGAGTCCCCAGACCTGGAGGTGTCAAAGGACAGATGGGCTGTGGCCCTTAGTGCCCTGGTCTGGCCAATGGGGTGATGTTAGGTCCTGGGCTGGGCTGGATATGTTCAGAGGGCTTTTCCAGCCTCAGTAATTTTGTGATTCTATGGATACTCAAGAAAAAGGTGCACCAAAAATCTCCAAGACTGAGCCAGTTGCTGCAAAAGCCACCAAGAAGTTTGCTCTTGTCTTAGCAGGGACCTGAGCTGAAGCTTTCAAACCTCTAACAAAGGGATTAGCAACATCTTTCTGAAGAGACTGGGAACCAAGGGTGAGCTGGTCTGGAGGAACAGCCAGGGCACAACCAGTTCCAAAGCAGTGGGACTTTGTCATGTGGGTGTGTGCTTTAGGCAGGGTACCAAAGGCAAGTTTGAATTAAAGAAGTCAAAGGCCTGTGCCTACATTACCCAAGGTCCAAGTTAGAATCATAGAATCATTAGGGATTGGAAAGGACCTTGAAAGATCATCTAGTCCAATCCCTTGCCACAGCAGGATCACCTAGACCCTAAGCCACCCTCACCCAAAGGTGAAGGTGCTGCCTCAGCCCAGCAATGGTTCTGACCCACTGCACAACATCAGGGCCTAAAACTCCCATCAGGAGGGGATGAGGAGCTCAATACTGCCAAGGCAGAGAAGCACATGAAGTTTTTAGCTTGAAAAATGATCAGTTTGGGAAGATGACAGGTGGGTTATGGATGAAAAGGGGGATCTCAGTGCTCCCTGCACTGCAGCAATCCTGACATCACCTCCTACTACACTCTGTGGGAGTCAAGAAAATGAAGGATTTTTTTTTTATCTTTATGGGATGAAGTGACCTTGTCCCACACACAGCTCTGAAAAAACAACGTAATGGCATCTATCAGATACAGCCCAGATCCTCTGGAAACTTATCACACATTTGATTCACCATCCACAAGCAGAGGTCTGCAATGAAACAGAAAGCCAAGGTAAACCTGCCCAGGCACAGGTCCTGCTGCCAAGCTAACACCAAGGCCAGGCTCTGCAGAGGTCTGATTAATACCAGGCAGAGTTCCAGGCAAGCCTAGTGCAAACTATAATGCAAATCAAGATTTCACACTAAGGAGGCCATGGGGGTTTGGCTTGGATTTCCACAGCCAAAACCTCTCTATCAGGCTCACTTTGAATGCTGCAATGAGCTTCTGTGGCCAATGGCCACAGCTAGCAGAGATATCTGCTCCTGCCTCTGCTTCTTGCTTTCCTTCATCCCATCTCCTATCTAAGCCTACCTGCCCCCAGAGAGCCTTCCAGCAGCACATTCACACAGTGCACACTGCTCTATCCAACAGACAAAAAGCTGCTATAGGAAGAGCAGACAACTCGCTTTCCATTACGTGAAGCATTTCCACTGAGGAATCCAACAGCCACTGCCACTAGGAATCCAACAGCCTGGAGGGTAAGTGCCAAGGACACATCCTGTGATGTCACCTTCCCACTTGCCAGGAGTCTGACAAACACCAAGACACCTCCTTTGTGCTTTTCATTCAGCTACAAACTTCCCCACCAAGCACCTGCTTTATACACAAGAACCCCAGAAAATAAAACCCAGTAGCCACTACATGGATCACTGTTCACCCAGAAGGAGCTGCTCCACCAGGTGACATCCTGGCTTCCCCTGGAACTTTTCCTTGTCTCACCAAGGAGCAGGACACTGGCAGATTTTAAGGCCAGAAAGGAGCACAGTGCTCCTGCAGTCTGTCACCCCACACCCCAATCCCGAGATCACTACTTGGCCATTCCTACACAAATGACTGGTCCCAAGCCACAAGCCAGGCTGATAAGAGCAAATTAGGAAAGAAATGCATGACGCAGGAATATTTTCCTTCTGATTTCACAGAGAGAGGCAGGACCAGGCCCTGCTGTAGTGCAAGCTCAGCTTTCTGCATGTTAAAGCAGGCAGATCCAGCTCCAGAAGCACCTATTTCCCACCTCCAGTGCTGTGATGTGTAAATTAGAGGCTCCTGGCAACTCTGCACAAGGGGCCACTACAACGAATGGGAGAAAGACAAGAACTTGGTGATTCATCGTGGAATCTGCTTCTGAAGCATCACTCATCTGTACCAGTTAGCCACCTTGCTGCATCTGGGAGCATTAGAGCTCTTTTTTTAATCCAGCTTTTCATCCTGGTCTACAGCTTCTTCTAAGTTACCAGCCAGTGTGATCTTTACTGCCCCAGTCTTTGTTCAGACCACAATAATCTGTCATTTGTGTGCAGACAGTTTCTTAACTGCTTCTGTGTTAGAAATTAGCTTCCAAGCAATATGGGTTCTTTTATCTCCAGGGTCCTGCAAAGCACAGAGCTATTGAATGGAAAGGCATTAAGGATGCAAAGAAACCCCCATAAGGCAACACATTAAATGTGAGCCCTCTCTTGCTATGGAAAATGGAAGGATCGTGCAGTACAATTGCTCCAATCCAGGCTGGGCTAAGAAAAAAACCCTGCTGGAAAGAGGTTTGTGGCACCAGATCTGTTTTATCATCTGTAGCTTTAATTTTGGAGGCTGGAAAAGTACTGGAATAGCTGTATTTTATTGACAATTTGGGCATTTTCACTCATCCTCTGGCGCTTTCTTTCCCTTGGCATAGGCTTTTGTGGAGCTGTACGCTTCCAGGCCAGACAGCAGCACAATTAGGATGATCTAGTTTTAGCTGCTGTGTAACACAGAAGAACGAGAGATAACAACATGAAGACACATCAGATCTACTGACACTACATAGTTACTCCCAAGAGTCACAAAAGACCCAAATGGGGAGCTGTGGACCTGAGATTTTTTTTCAAGAGGTCCCACAGGATTAGACTGCAGCAACATCATTCCTACATCCAAAGAGCAAAATGAACCACCTGCAGAACTACAACACAATCAGCCCAATGCCAGCACAGAGAATAGTACTTGAGAGGGGAATTAGAGGCTAGCACACAGAGTACAACTCACCACCAACCCTGCCTTTGGTGGAGTTGTCAACTCAACTATCTTATTTTGACAGTATTACAGGCTCACTGGATGAGCCAGCTCCACTGAGAGCCTGTGCTTGCATGCCTCAAAGGCACTGAGCTCTCATGCCACGGCTTTATTTAACCATCACAGGCAGTAAGCAGAGCACACACTGCATCACCAGCTGCCTGGCTCATTTTAAAGGTAGCTGTTAATGACAGATATTTGAGGACAACAGGAGTAAGAAGTTCCCCTGGGGACCTGCTCATAGGACCTAGCTGTCCCCCCTTTTTGGAGAAGCAGATGTGGAAAGTAAGTTATTTGCAAGAAGAAATCCCTTTGTCCTCATTAGCACATCACTGATCAATGTATTGCTGATCAATGGATTAGTCATAACGGCTTCTTCCATTGCAGACAAGGATTTTCCTAGTTGGTTAGAGGCATCTCCCAGGCAACACCCAGGACTGTCTATAGACACACAAGGTAGTCCTCAGCCTCTGTCCAGTCACAGCACAGGTAATTCCCCACCCAGTAGGGATCTCACTCTCATTTACTTAGGAGGTGCTCAGTTAAACCGGTTTGAAACTCCCATCACTGAAGCCCTTGAAGAATACATGAGACAAGGCTTTCTCAGGATATCAGCAGTGGAGCTGTTCCTACACAGAGAAGGAGCTGGACTAGGGAACCTCTCAGAAGCCTTTTAAGCTCCATTTTACACAGTTCCTTGGTCAGGGAAATTTCTGGTCCAGTTTGCAAACAGACTAAGAAAATCTCTTTTTACATGACAGCAAGCAGAGATGCAACGTTACACAACTGCTCCTCTACAGGCACTGAGCATCCTCATTCAGGGTGCAATGGGACTGACAGTCATTCAGCATCACCGCACGTGGAGGCACATACAGCTGACACTACAGTTTAAGCCCTAGCTAAGGTTTCCATACCCAGGTTTCAGCACATCATAAATTTACCTCCTTTTCTTGTCACAGGTTTCCTGGATTCCCTTAACCAGCTTCCTGCCCACAACATAGCTCTACCTTTATAAGATGGGGTCACTACCCTACTCCTCAGACCAGCTGAGGGGCACTTACAGCCCAGAAGGAAGCTGTGGTTTGCCTTATTTAGCACTTCAGAATATGGCATCCTCTGATGTTTCGCTACTCATCTCTGGAGTTCTCTCTTACATTACTGTCAGCACCAAAATCTCCCACAGAAAACAACAGGCTCACCTCCAGACCCAAATACCATCATTTCCCCAGGATTCTGCATAACATGCACAGGAAAGCTCAGCTGGAGCTTCTCCCACACTGGTGAGACATGACCTGACCCCACAACTAGTTTTCTCAAGGGAAATGACAAATCACTTCAGAGGTGCAGACACACTTGCCCCAACTATCCAAAGCAACAGATATCGAGGTCAGCGGCAGTGGAGGAGAACAAAAGACATATCTGCTGCCACCATGATGCTCGCTGAGGTTAGTGCCAAGGCTCAGAGACCGCACTAACACTGAGCTGGCTTCTTCCCAATCATCCCAGCTCAGCATGAGGTCTCCCCTCTGGAGTGAGCCTGCTGGCTCTCAGCTGTGACAAACCTAGGCAAAGATGGATGGCACTTAAGTCACTGGTCAGAGAAGGAAAAGGGTCAGAGCACAAAGGCCATCTGCTGCCATCTGAGGACATCAGCTGAACAAAGAGGGATCAAGCAAGAGGGCCACGCTGGAAACCCCTGTGGAACTGTAGCCTTCATCCATCAAACAGGGCAGAGCAGGGGCCATGGAAGCATCTGTCAGTCTCCAGCAAGAGCAGCAGGTCCCTGAAGATGTGCAAAACACCACAGCAAAGCAATTTTTTTCTCTCCACTAGCGTTGGATGTGTATGCCTTGCCACCACTTATAGAGATTGTGCAGCACACTGCAAAGAGCCGGATGCTCCAGGGTCACAGGAGTGATTGCTCAGCCTTGCTGGCTGATTCAGCTTTTTGAGCAGCCCATGTGAATGACAGAACTTAAACCCTGGGCAGAGCAGCAAGGAGTCTGTGGGGCAGACGGCCCCAGTCATGCCACGTCATACATCACCGTGTGGATCGTGGGCAGCCTTGTCCGAGCATGCCTGGGGAAATACTTGCAACACGTCCAGGGCATTTGTGAAATAGTTGAGGCTTGTGGTAAGAGGTGTGACAATTAAAAGATTGATGAATAACACGTTAGGTCTGTGATATGTGCTGGAGACTGGCCAGCACAAGGCCAGTAAAAGTGAAGCCTGGTTGCCTCTGTGCAACCTGCAGCAGGGAGAGCTGTGGGCAACAAATGGATGCCATGAGGTCCTAGATGATTCTCTATGCCTCACTGTGTTCAGTCACACCCAGTGCAGTTATGCTGCAGCTGCCTGGACCAGCACTGGGTGAGTTTACCAGCAAGACCCTCTCTTTGTCCTTCTAGAAAAACTACAGCACATGTGTTAGTTGGCTCTTCAGGGTGCACAGACACCCCAGGGCTCCGTCTGAGGACTTTCACCAGCAGAATTAGTAGCAAGGTAAAGATTTCCAGTAGGACTTCCCGTCTGTGTCAAACTGGCAGTAGCAGAGCAGGGCTGGCAGCCCTTTGTCCCGTCCACATCACTGTCCCGTGGGCTCCATCTCACCCCCACACCATTCCTAAGTGACCCCCAGTTTCCAGCAGATCTACCAGTAGTGCCTATCGCTCTGTGCAGAGGCCTCAGGGCAATAAATCAGCCAATTTGTCACAACTCTCACCAGCATGGGAAGCAGGTCTGTCCCTTACCCTCTTCCTCAGAACTGGAGGGATGGAGAGACAGACATCAAGACCATAAAGGAACAAGATCTCGGGAACAGGGGCACCCTCTGGCAACAAAACTCCAAACAGAAGACGCACTTAATACGTCCCATCTTCCTCAGGAGATCAATCCATAAAAGCATACTAAAATAATCCCAAAACAAACAGCCTTGAAATTCAGCTTCTCAGCACCAGGAGGTCACCCCTATCACATCTCACTTGCTATCATGGAGAGCCTCTGACTTGCAAGATGTAACCAGAGAACACAAGGAAGTAAGACTACTCACCCCTCTGAAGAAGCATCCTCCAAGCTCTGATCAGGTGCCTGAGCCTGCAGTCTCTCCAGACAAGTCTGCAGTGACCACCCACATCTTTCACTCCTCAAGTTTTGCCAGAGCACAGACTGATGAAATAAAGATTTTCTAATCAATAACCAGCTTGGAAAATACTTGGATGTTCCCTGGGCTGAAGTCCTGTTGCAGACAGGCAGTAGGGTGTTTTTCCTGTCTGAATTCATAGCAGAGGTTAAAAACTCCACAAAACCAATAGAAATAAAAAAACACCTCTAAGGTTCTGGAGATTTCTATTGTTCCCAGCAACATTTCCCACATTAGAACTCCCCAGCACCCTCCATTATCACAGTCTGAGTTGCTAATAACATCTCGAGGTGACTGCATTACCTGGCCTCCATTTAACAGGGGGGTTAAGCCACACACTTGGGTTTTGTATAGTATTTGCCATCAGTAAATGGCAGCTGACCCCTCACTTCAAGCCACAGAGTGCCTTCAGTTTTAAACTAAAAGTTACAGATGCTTAAGGACATTTTGATTGCCTACATAGACACTGGGGCATTGGAACCCAAAGATTTCTCCTGCAAGTAGAAGTCAATAAATGGAATTAAAATCAAATGGAAGGAGGGAGCTGAAAATTTAATGATGGGGACTTTACCTTCAGCTACAGAAGCCTTCCTGCACAGCCTGGCAACAAACACCAAACCTGTGAATGTTACCCCAATCTCATTTAAGTGCAACCAGCTCTCAGTCAGCCAGGCATTCAGCTTAATGGAGAAGCAACACTGGGGTCACCATGAGCATCTGCAGACTCTCCCAGCATCCACAGAAGGGGGGGATTTCACAAGAAAATGGTCATAAGAGCTCTTTACAATAGGTTGCCCCTCAAAGTTTCTGTATTTCCACCCCCTTCTCCTCCCCGGGCATTCCTCCACCACACACACACACCTGGTACCATCCTTACCCCTCTTTGTACCACACGCACCAATCCTGGTGCTCAACCTCCTGCATCAGCAGCCCACAGACCTTTTCCAGCAGGTTTCCTGCAGAGCTGCCATAACACAGCCCCTTCTACCCCCAAATTTCCCCTTCAGCAGTGGCTGCTTCCTCTATCTTCTGCAGCCCCCACAGAAATGGAGCCAGGCAACCAAGCTGGGCCCCGAAAGGATCTACAACCCCTCCAGTGGGACCAAGCAAGGTATCAATTCCAACAGCATCCAAATCTGTTCTGCTTGGATCCCCTGGAAAGGTGGGGATTCAGCTCTGCTTCAAGCAGCACCACAGAGCTCCCTGTCACCAGGCTCCATGTCTCATTACTGTTTTCTCCTATTTATCTGCTGTCTAAGGACTCAGTGTGCCACACAGAGCTCTGCCTGTCTTTCTGCCTCTTGGCAGAAAGGATAGTTTTATTTTAATGTAAATGTTCATGATTTATAGCCCTAGAACCTTCCGGATGAGCCCACAGTATGGCCACCCTGTCACTCCATCTGCCAAGCTGGTGATGTTGGATCCTACTCCAACTCAATAGGAGACTGCTCTGATCTGGTGGTGAGCCAGGACTCATAGTACAACAGGCTGCAACTGCACGGTGGAGATTCAAAGCTCTGACAGAGAAACCCCAGGGATTTCTATCCACAGGTTCATTTCAGGCCATCTATAGCCCTTAATGACAGTCCTCGGGAAATCCCCACACATAACACACCCCGGGAGTGAGATTACATAACCAGCATCTCCCTTCAACACAAAGAGCAGCAGTCAGCACATCTCCACACTGCTCTTTTCCCCCTCATTACGAAGATGGAGATGTAAAGAACGAGGCTGGTGCTCTTGAACCAGTGGGTCTGCTTTGCACCCTCCGATTCTGATTCCCACATGGCAGAGCAGCATTAGAGTGAGACTGAAGTAATCCTCTGATAAAGTGCCGTCATTTCTCTGAGCAGTGTAGTTTGCATTAAAATGCAAATGAAATGAGTGCTAATATATTAACTTGGGATGGGAGTTGAAATGGCTCATGACAAGGGTGCTTTCATGTGGAATAGAGTTAAGTGATAACAGTGGGGGTGTGTAGGAGAAAGGAATATTCAGACTAACACATTTGTTTATCAAAGATATTAACGAAGGGCAATGTTTAAAGCTTGTTATTGTTATTTCCTTATCTTGTCTTTCTCTTGTCCCTCCCTGCTTCACATCTACTACTGAGAGGTCCCTCCCAAGGGGAGTTTGTTCAGGAGTTATCTTTGACAGATGATCTGAGTCCACACAAATGCCGCCAGGAAAGCCAAAGTGTATTTAATGATCTTCTTTGCAGGGGAGCAGAAAGGCCCCTGCAATGGATATCCCAAGTGCTGCAGCTGATTCAGGAAAAAAAGGGAAACCTTGATCTGCTCCATTCCTTTCTTGGGGATAGCCCTTGGGAGCATGCCCAATATCAGGGTGGCTCTAGGTCTTTCTCTACGTATCCTAGGATGTAGGAACAACCCCAGGGGATTGGATGGCCTTATTGCTGCTCTGCACAGAGGAATAATGTGGAATAGGAATATTCTAGAGGAATGGGAATAATCTGCACAGAGAATAAACTTGATGGATAATGTGACACCTCTGACATGATAGAGAGTTTTCAGTGCTGAGGTGAGTACTGAGGTGGGTGCTGAGGACAGGAGAACCCACTCAAGGTCTATATCACCTGTAGGAGGGGTTTATCTACAGTGGAACCTAAAGTGATTAAGTGCTAAGCTTGGGCACCTGAACCTCCTAAAACCTGGATGCAGCCTCAGTCCCAGCTCAGCTCAGGGTCCACTGGGGGAGCCTGAGACATCTGGAGAGTGTCCAGCCAGAAGCCCAGTTTTGTTCTCTAGCTTGGAGGGGAGCTGGGCAGTGACTGCACTGGGAAGAAGCTCAGCCATTTCTATGGCTTGGGCTGGTACCAGCAGCATATAAAACCTTTTCCAGAGCAAAACTGCTTCCGCTTAGCTTCTCATCCATATGCAAAGTACTGCTAAGCACACAGGACACTTGCTCTTCAGATTTGCTTATTTTTGCACTCTGGCAGTTGTCAGCAATGAACCCACTGCTTTCCTGGCTCTGCCCTCTAACCCCCCTCCTGCCCACTGTCCAGCTGCTCCAACCTCCCTGGCACGATGGGCACATTGCACACGGACATGAACAGGCAGCAGCAGGGTACTGGGAGAAGCAGCTGCAAGAAAACACTAGTGTTGTGGAGAGTTACAGCACCAGGGCTGTGAGTACAGTACAGAGGATGCTTCTTGCTCTGTCACCGTATAAAGCTGAGAGTCTGCATCCAGGGAGGACTCTGGTCTGTACTGGAACATAAACATCAAGTAACACCAGTGTCACTGGAATCTTATTAATCACCAGGACTTCTTACATGTATGTCATCCAAACACAGACCTTTTTCAGCCTAGATCTCATTATGGTGCATAAGCAAGAGCTGAAGTTGCACTGAACAGCCTATTCCTCCTTAGCCTTGCACAGAGGAAAATAAAGAGTATTTCTGGAGCACTGGTTTTCTTTGCTAGGGGCTGGTTACACTCCACAGAAGTTGTGTTTTCACAGCAGCTGGGCTGTGAAAACAGAAGACTCCAACCTGCTGGATTACGTGCTCAGTTTTTGTATGGCACCAGTTGCTGAGCATCCCATAACATACCCAGCACTTCGGGGGGCGGGGGGTGGGGGTGTCCCATAGACCTCTATGGGGTCTGTAGGCAGCACTGGGGAAGGTACCTGTGTACAGAAACAACCTAAAGCCGAGATCATTTACTTTTGACATTTTTAAAAATAGGATAAAACACACTTGACTGTAGCATTTCAGGCCACATGACCACAGCAAGGGCAGAGATTTGGGCCCCTCACTGTCTTGCAAGGACACCAGGGATGACCTAAACATTTTCCTTTTCCCAACAGCCACTGCCAGCAATTTAAACAAATGGCCACAGGGCTTCTTCATTCCCCTCTTCCATTGCCCTGCTCAACACTTCATGGAGGAAGACACCCTGTCTTTCTTTCCTCTCCACAGCAGCTGTGGGTAGAGAGGTGCACATTTTGCCTCTCATCCCGTTGTGAAGGCAGATGCTTGTCAGATCTGAGATACCTGCTGGACTTTGAAATTAAATCCTCGTGCTGTTGCCACCCCTCCCCGCTGCTGTGCTGTGTTGATGCACATGCTGCTTTGTTACTGTAGGGTTGCTCACAAGCACTCTGGTTTTGTCTCCATTACACAAAAAGGGTTTTCCATGGAAATAGCTAATTAAAGTTCATTCTCTTGCTGTGAGATCATTGTCTAGACAAAGAATTATAGATTGGGTCTAGATACACCTTACTGGAGATAAAGCAAGCCAGCCACAGCTCCGTAACACTATCTTATCGCCTCTCAGCGTACACTGAGGTACCTATCTTCAGTTCATTATCTCTGTGCAAAAACACCCCTTGTTGTGCAGTGAAGACATAACATGTGATACACACGTTTGATCTGTCTGGATTGGGTTGTTGTTATAAAGTTGTCATCAGCTTCTCCCATGTCTGTTGTTACTTTACTGTCGTGAGCCAGGACGACAGGACTGCCAGAAGTTATTTGCAGTTCCTGATCTGCATGAAGAAATGCAAACAGATTCCAGCAGCACTGGGGATTGTTCGGTCGCATTTTCACCAACATTCATGAGAAGAAAATGTTGTTTGCAATGATATTCCTGGAAATGAGAGGACCTCAGGAGTACTCATGCAGAGGTGTATTTGTGGGTGGCCCCACTGTTGAATGGATGCTGAGCCTATGTCCAAGAGAGAGAGGGGAAAAACCCACAGGAAAATGCTTGTTGCAGTTACCCTGCCCATAAGTAAGCACCATGTTAATCCAGCTCAAGATGTGCCTTCCACACCGTGATCCCAGCTGGAGAAAGCTCAGCAGCAACTCAGACTATGACAGGCTGCTCTGACTCTGCCATCAGAATCTGACTGGTCCCTCCCACAGCATCTCCCAAGGCCTGGTGCGATACTGGGATTAAGATCTCAGTTGTTCTGTGAGGTGTGCCTACATGGCTTTGGGCAGTCTCTGCTGGACAGACTGTTGCATGTTGCCAGGACAGCCCCACAGGATCATGCAAAGTGTGAGGTGGCAAAGACCTTTGACAAAGATGACCACAATGTTTTATGAAGCAAACTGTATCCCAGTTTAGGAAGGGGATTTTGAATTCCTTTACACTCATCTATCTGCACAGAAACTCCTGATGTTGCCGAACCAATCCAAGGAGTGAATGAGCTTTCAACTCCAAGACCTTTGCTGCTGATCACCCAGATGACACCAGACACATCATTTAACTGCTTGCTCTAATTCATAAACACAGATATCAATTATGTACAGAGAAAACTCTCTGGAGTATTCCAAGGCATTTTTGTGGTGAAGTGCTTCATAATATTTGCACAAAAGGTGCTACAAGACAGTCACATATTTGTTATGATTATAGTGACAGCCAAGATCCCATCACTGCAGGGTAGCACATCCCCATCCACCAGCTGGTTACCACACTTGCACTTCTTTCTGTCTGCTTTTCTCTTCAGAGTCTTGCAAGGGCATGACACCTGACCCACACTAAAATTAATGCTATATTCTCTTTGGAGGAGATAATTTTCACGGATCCTCCACATATCCTCACACGGCCAGAAAAATATCTCCCTCAGGTTTCAATTAGTGTCTGCACTGCGAGGGGCAGGGCATGGAGACAGCCTGGAGAAGCAGGATAAAGATCAGATCATGTGGTGGAAGGCAGTTCTCCTGTAGCACCTTGACACTTCTGAAACCCTAAGCAGCTGAAACCCTTTGCTCAGTTTAATCTCTAGCTACAGATACTTGGAGATCATGTCAGTGTTTTCTCTCAGAAGTCCATACTGTTTCTGAGTGAGGGCATCTCACTGTCACTAAGCTGGACCACCAGATTTTCTGGTTGGTTTCTGCTCAAGGAGCCACAGAGCTACCAGCTGCACTGGTGTGTCCTGAGCTGACTGTGACACAGGAGCAGTGCACAAATGTTCCACTGCTTTGTGTCCACAAATCCTTGGTACAGGATTTGGTGCTAACTACTGGAGACCCACATCCTCTGCTCATCTGTAGGACCCTCTTCCCCCCAGTACTCAGGAGTGCTCATACATTGGGGACGGTTGGATTAATGGTTGGACTTTGTGATTTTGAAGCCCTTTTCCAACTTAAACTATTTGATTCTTCTATAGAAGAGGCATTGACCACAGCATCCCAAGATGCTGCCTAGGGTCATGCTCTGTGCCATTTCCGTACAGAGGAGCAGAGTTTTCTGAAAGGGCTTTTTCTGAGGTGCTTCTCCCACAAAACCCATGTCTCTTCTCAGAACAAAGATAATTGAGAAAGCCTGATGTGACAGTGCCTGTATGGGAAGCAGTGAAAGAATGAGACGGAGGGAACTAGCAAAAACAGGCATTTCCCCATGGAAAACATTGATTTTGCAAGCAGGACACTTTCCTTTAGGTAATTACTCTGGTATAAAACCCTCCAGCTAGCTCTAGTAGTTACTACAGCCCCAGCACTACATGACATGGCTCGTGGCAGCAATCACTTGTAACACCGTGCCGTGGTGTCAGACGGGGGTTTTATTGCAGTTTGTTGTAGCATGAATTGCAGTGGAATAGTGTAATGTGCTTTGAGCTAGCGCCCACTGCAGAAAATGAGATCTCCCAGCTGGGACCCAGGTACAAGGGTATAAAACCAAAACAGCTCACATTTTGCAGAAACATAAAGCTGCAGCAAAGCAATAGAGATTTCTCCTGATGTAACAGACCCACCTTTCATGAAATAAGCTCTTCTTACCTTCCCCACCTGTCAGGAAGCATTCCTTGTGGACTTCTCTGGATGAAAACTCTACCCAATCTATACAAACAACTCCACTTAGCATTGACCTGGCACTGAAATGTGAGCGGAGTTCCCATTGGATGACAGGCAGTGCTCTCCCTGGTCCCGTTTAGATGCTTGAGCCAAAACAGCCTGAACACTCTGTGGGAATCCATTGCCCCCCCTTGTCACTCCTTCCCCCCTCTGCTGCTTTGGAAACTTCCCTCCTAGAGGCATTTTGATGGAGCACAAGCAGGACTGACAGCCCCACAGTTGTTCCAGCTGCTGGAACACTCTCAGTAACCTTAGAAAGGAGAGAAAACAAACCTGGGAGTCCCACAGAGCTGATTTTAAGGTTCCCATTCATCCCCAAGCCTCAAGCTCACAAAATGCACTGTACAAAGCTCAGTCTCCCCCTTCACTATCCTTCTGTCCCTTTTGGGGCTGGATCCCGCTGGGTGTTTCACATGGCCAAGCACCAAGCTCCTCTCTGCAGCTCTACAAGGTGCTTGGCTGTTGGGGAGGAGGTGCTAAGCCCCACCAGGATCAAGCACTGCCAAAAGACGGGGGAGCAGAAGCGGTAGCACTAGCAACAGGGAGACAAAAGTCAATTGTTCCCTAACAATTTGGAGGGAGGGAGCCCTGAAGTCCCTCCAAGCCACTTGATTTATGGCTTGCAATAATATGTGTTGGAGCACCACAACCCAGAGTGCTGTGCGGCGTGACCTGTAAAAATAAGTCTATTAACCCTAATCAATCTCCCATTATCCACCCTCGTCCGCAATTTAGCCGGCAAAGGAGTCACCAAGGCCTCTCAACTGGGTTCGAACTAATCCCATTGTCTTCCCTAATCAGGGGCCGTGAAAGAGGAGCAGCTCTTCGTGCTGCAAAATTATCACTCCCTGTTTAAGGAAAAAATAATAAAAAATTGTGGAGGAAATGAAGGCTCTTCTCTTTCATCTTGTAATGAGAACACAGAGAATTGTTTTCTTTCAGAATTGCCAGGGCTAATTGGAGCCCAGGGATGTGGGGCCAGTGGGTATCAGTTCCCAGAGCCCGTGGGGAGCACCGGGCGCAGCAGTATGTGAAGTGCCCTGAGAGAACTTCCTGTTGCAATTAGTAAAAGCATGAATTGAGATTAAGTGCTGGATTAAGGGAGCTAATCACGCAGTTTATCGAGATGGGATGTGGCTTGGCTTGGCACTGGGGCTTCCCTTCCCGTGCAAACGGGCAGTGGAGCAGCTCCAGCCCCTGAGGGACAAAGGGACCTGGCGTGTCGCTCCGACAGACTAACTGTAATGGATTCAGCAGAAAATGTCACTTGAATCCAGACGAGGAAAAGCAGGAATACAAAGCCTCTTTCTGACTGAGATCTTTTCTTTCCTTCCCACCCCTTCCACTTAAAGAAAAAAAGGAAGGAACTGGAGGTTCTATCAAACTGGTGATGCCCAAAATAGCAGTAAATCAGGGAACCCTGCAGCGTCCCCACCAGTCTCTCCTACAGCAGGATGTACCCAGCAATCAGAACGTGCTCAGTGGTGAAACAGCCACTAAATTACTCCAGCAGCAAGTTAATTTTCTTTTACCCTTTTTACGTTAATCAAAAAAGGAAAAGACAGAGTGGGGACATTATCTTGCTTGAAATGAAAACAATCCCTTGAAAAATTTCCCCCTTTCAGCATGAATTAGAGCAGAAGCAAACACACCGCAGGGCTCTGGCAGATCTTTCAGGATTAATTACTATATTCACAGGATTAATTATTATATTCACTAGCAGTTTGGCGTTTTCTTGTAAAATTGAATTTTTCAAACCTTCCTCTCATGTGCACAAGAGCCTGTTGCTACCTCGCCATGTCCCCACATGACTGAAGGACAAGACCTCCTGCAGCTTCAGGGTGTTTCAAGGGCACATATAAACCCTCAGGTGGCCTCAGAGCAAAGGGATGAACTTGCCAGGTATCATCAGTGTCAGCTGCATAAACCAAGTGCTGAAATCAAGGCAGAAACTGGCAACACTCTCCCTGAGGAAACCCAAAGCGGCTGGGGAAGGTCTGCCAGCCCCAAGGACTGCAACAACAGCCTTGAAACTGCTCTTGCCCCAAACTCAGCTCTGAGATGGGAAAAACTACCTCCAAAGCCAGGATGCCCAGCAAGAACATCCCCCTCACTCCAGCATGTCGGTTTCACCCCAGCTTTGGAGAAGCATGAACCATTGCATGGTGCACGAGGGGAAATCTTGTATGCATGAAAATACCCATGTAGAGCAGAGAGATGGAGATTCCCCAGTAAAGGGACAGGTACAGCAATACTTGGTAGTGCCCTTTGTCTTTCCAAAAGAAACAAGCTTGAAGTGAGTCACCTGGACTTCAGGAGGTGTTAGAGAGCCCAGGTCAGTGCATGATCATCTCCAGTTTGACCAGTGCATTTAGTGACAAACCCTCAGGCTACTGAGGGTAAATGGAGCTGTGGAGACAGGGGTGTCTTGGAGTAACAGGAAATATCAGGTCTGGTCCATATATATCAACACCCTTCCCACAGCCCTGTGTGAGCATCAGTTGCACACACTCAGCTTCAATCAGTGGGGAGATACTAGATAGTTACATATGTGAATAAAGGCTGAGGGAGCTGGGGCTGTTTAGTCTGGAGAAGACTGAGAGGGATGTTAATGTCCAATCACAGACATATAATCACAGAATTACTCTGTTTGAAAACAACCCTTGGGATCTGCAAATAGCTGAGGGGTGGGGGTTAAGAGGAAGGGGACAGTCTCTTTTCACTGGTGCCCAGTAATAGAATAAGGAGTAATAGGGACAAACTTGAGTATAGAAGGTTCTACCTCCTTACTGGGGAGGGTGATGGAGCCCTGGCACAGGCTGCTTCTGCTCTAGAGACTTTCAAAACCCACCTAGATGTTCCTGTGTGACCTGTTCATGGTGATCCTGCTCTGTCAGGGGGATTTGACTAGATGATCTTTTGAGGTGCCTTCCAACGCCTCACATTCTGTGGTTCTGTATGATTCTGTGATGTTCAGCAAATGTGCCTCAAAGGGAGAAGAGCACTGGTACGCTGTTTAGAAGCAGCACTGGAGATACTGTGTGTTATGGATTGAGTAAGATATAGGAGCTATTTAATGAACTAAGGTCCCAATGTGTTATTTACAGGATATGTTTGGAGATAGAGCTGTGAGTCAAGGCCTGCCATGAAGAATTCTCTGCATCAAGGCCTTGAGGAGAACACATTCATTTCTTTGTGGTGTCTGTTGTGGAGGTAAATTAATGTTAAGAAGGCAGTGATAATTTGCTGCTTTATAAGGTGGAATTTTCACCCTGTCTAGCACTGAGACAAAAAATCCTGAGCCATGAACAAATATACCTTTGCACCTGAAGCTGGTTGGATCAGCTACTGTGAGCTCCCATCACTTTGGGTTGGCTCTGTTGTTCCAATAATTAATTCTGAAGGCTCCTGGATTTCAGAATTATTCATCTTTCCCTTTGCCGAGCATGCCTGAATTTGGCACTCCGGTATTCCATGCTTCTTCTGCAGGCTCATAAATCATAGACAAACCCTTCCTGGAAATAGAAAGGGGATCTGTTCTGCTCTTGATGCACAGGCACAACTTCCCGCGAGTCAATGTGAGTTTGGCACGTGCACGGCAAAGGTAGCTGGACCCTGTGGACCTAAACGTCAGCCACACAGAACACTAATTGCAAGAGAAACAGCTGCCTGGAAAGCAGGAACACCGTGACTTTGGATCAAATTCCTCATGCTCTACTGTAAAAGGGTTTAATTTTGCGTTATCTTTTCTGCCTTTGCTGGAAGGGAGTGTCTACCTTCTCTTGCTCCAGTTCTTACTGACCCTTGTCCCCTCTGCATTTACTGGCCTGGACAAAGGTATGGAGTTTTCTCTAATTGTTCACAGATGTTAAAGAAAGATCTTTTGTCCTGTAACCACAACCGGGGTCAAAGAGATGTGAAATGAGAGATGGTAATGGACTCCCACTGGAAGTAGTTGTTGGTCTCAGTCCTCCTCAGGTTGAGTAGTCTCTACTGATGGGATTTAGCATTGCTGGAGGACTAATGGGATTCTACACTGGAATTCCAGCATGCAAAGGTGGGGGTTTGTCCTAGGGACCATGGACACCTCTTTTTCCTCCAGGTGGCCTCTGACTCGTTGTGCAGATAAAGATGGGGACAAGCTGAGCTCAGTTTTACTGAGAGGCTGAGCTGGTAGCTAATCTATTTCAGCTAAAACACCCATGTACCTGCTCTCAGCACCCTCCAAATTACACTCACAGAGCTACAGAGATCAATCACTTCTCCTCTGTGAAGAAACACCGTATAATTAAGTAACAACATGCTCCCACATGGAGCAGGGGATGCTAGATGAGGACAAGACAACCCTAAACTAGTGTGAATTTACCATTTTCTGTGTCTAAGTATGAACCTAGCAGCCCAGCTGCCTGCCAGCACATGGGGTTTTCCAGTCATCTGTGCTGGCCTGACATGACTCCTACAGCAGGTAAATACTCCAGTCAGTCGTGTGGACTTTGGCCAATGGCACCTCCGACAGCAAAGAGAAGTTTGACTTGAGCAGTCAAACATCAGAGAGTCAGAGAAAACAGCCCAGGATTGTTGCTCTGCTTGGTTTTTCAGGCAGGAGGGTCTGGGACATGCGTCTCTTCACCGTTCTGCAAAGCCAGTGGCTCTGAAAGAGCAAAGCAGAGCTGATGGAACACTTTCTGATGACCTGACTTGCACCTTTATCCCAGCCCCAAATGCTTAAGCATTAAAAGTGCACACTTTGCTAACCGGGGCCAGTTGTAACAAGCCAGACAACATTTAAGAAAAGGGCTGTTTGGACGTTTTCAAAGAGGGTTCTTCACTCAACACAAGTGAGTTGTCTCAGACATCTCAAGCGGTTCTACAGCAAATGGCCAGGAAAAAAAAAAGAAGTCTTTAAAAGTTTATTTTGACAAATTATTTTCCATGTTTCAGGATCTGAATTGTTGGTGCCCAGTTGGAATGTGAGGTTTTTTTAAACTCTTAGTGGGGGGGGGAGGGCAGGCAGTAACCATCTCCCACCCAACCCTAACGGCAGCAGCAAGGGGAAGGTTTCAAAATGACCATAGAATCAGTGGAATGGCTACCCACTGCTCGGGGACCAGGGAACAATTGCACTTCATTCATTAGATCTGCAAAATGCCCTGGTATCCCTGGATTCCTGCAGCTCTAGATGGGTCATGGGTAATTATTTGTATAAAAAGAACCAGTGTGACAATGTTGTTCAGCCCTGAAGTCATTGAAAGATGTTAGAGGGTTTGGCTTCAAGGGTGGTGGAGGGGGAGTGTGAAAGCTGATTATCCAGCTTGGATTCTCCCGTGTGATTTCCATCATTCCCATTTAGCTTTTATTTGTTCTCTAGGAAGCCTGATTATAAATCAGAACCAGGCTGCCTTCAAACACAGAGACCCTGCCTGCACCAAAGGCAAAGCTAAGTCATTTTCCCTTTGCTGTTAACCACAATATCACTTCTTATGCACAGTCCTGTTCTCCATACTGCACCTCTGAAAGGATCCTGCTTTAGCAGGATTACCGTATGGAATAGGTATTTCATTGCAAACCCCCACCTACACAGAGAGGCACTGCCCAGGACACAGAAATCATCTTATATCACTGCTAATCCACCCTCTGCTCTATCCCTATGGAAAACCAAACAGCCATAGAGAGCAGACACACATTAAGTCATACAAATAATTAACAGCACAAGATTACATTTCCCCTTTCTGCAATGTTTGTCTCAGTCAACAATTAGTGCGTTGACCGAATGCAGTGTAGAAGCATTTGTAGCTGTTCAGGGAGGGATTTCATCTGGCATCTCAGTACTCTGCAGTCACTGGTAAATTTCCTAATTTCAACACTAACAGTATTTATTGTGATCCTTGTTTCACCCCAATACAAACATAGTCACATCAGTTCTGCAAGGCTGAAGGAAAACCCAGCAGGGTCTGAGAGACACAAGAAGCAAACTGGATAAAACTGTGCCACCCCTTCACCATCACTTTTCTGCCAATCAGAACTCCTGCACCATCAGACCTAGGGATCCATGTCTGTCCCAGCAGAAACTCAAGAAAAGAAGGGGAAAAGCAGTTGCTGCTCCATAATAAAGTCAAGGTCTGATTCCCCTTCAGCTACAAATTCCATTCATCTCTCCTTGCCCAGCACAACACTCACATTCTCTATCTATCATCTTCCATGCTGCAAAAAATACACTGCATCCAGGAGAACAAGGAAATGGTGATGGGAGGGGGTTATCCAGACAGCAATGACACATGCATTTATCACCAAGACAAGAATGACTGACAATCCATACCACAGGAGCTGCAAACAGGGCACTGCTGCACAGATGTGGGGCCAGGAATTTAAACTCTTAGTCCAGCACTGCGCCCTTTCTTGTGTCAGCAGGGACTCTTATGCCCTTTCTGTGGGCTGCCTGAACACAGAATGTCTGTAATGCAGCAACAGAAATGGTCCTGGAACTTACATTCTCTGTTTTACTGAAGGGTTTTGAAAGCATCTGCACTGCTGACTGCCACAACATCTGCTTTTCACACATCATCAGGATGCAGGACCCAAGGGGCAGCTACAAGACAGGGCTTCCAGAGCATCTCACAGTGTGCAATCTGGATGATCCCTGGCTTTAACCTACAAGGATGCAACACTTCTTCAAATTTCTGGGCAAGTCCTTTCTCCAAGGGTTGGCTTTGAAATGCAGAGTTTGCTCTGTGCTAGTTGAACTATTCCCATCGAGTGGGAGATTGACTGGTAAGTAGTCTGGGTTCAGGGTAACAACAGCCCTGAGCATTGCTGCAGCAGAATATTTCATCCAAGAGACATTTTTCCTTGTCAAAGTAAAAGTAAATGTGTGTGCCATAGGAAAGAAGAGCTCCCCAAGTGGAGGAACCACTTAAACCTGACTTGTATCCCCAAGGATGAGCTTACCTGTGAGGTATCTGGCATCTACCAAGACTGAGCCTCTATTGGTTTTCTCCTGGTAAACCCACTGCAATCAGGTCTGCCCTGCTTATTCTCTCACAACAGAAATTCTTATTTTCTGGGCCTCTCATCTCTCTGACACAGGTGAAGTTTCCATTTTGGACTGAAATCCCTGGGGTACTGCCATGTTTCCCTCCAACCCATGCCCACCCCACCCAAAAAGAGGAGAACCTGCATGAAAGGCACAAGGGATACTTGTGCCTTGATTGAATTTTACTGTCTTTTTCAATCTAAAACCCGGGATTTGGCTAAGACACAGAAAAACTTGCTAGAAACCAAACAGAAAGGACTTGTACTCAGCAGGACAGACTCTAGACCAGGGTTGTCCAAGCCCTCCGCCAAGGATCCCCTTAGATTTTCAGCAGAGAAGCAAAAATCAATCAGCACAAGTCAGATCTTGCAGATATGCCCAGTCACAGCACTTACTGAATCTATGGACATTGAATGCTCTAACTGGCACCACTTCCCACTCTTGCACAACATTCCCTCTCATTTCTTTCCAGGTTTTTATCCACTCCTGCTCCCTGCAGAGCAGGGCAGAGTGTGGAGAAATAATTTCTCTGACCCTGAAGTGGAGGGTTTGTGGAAGAATATGATAGGAGATGCCTGTTCCTAATGGGCCATCAACAGAGTGAGGAAAGGAGCCTGGTGTGAATGATCCAGAGTTGCCCAAAATCACCATGATGGGTACAAGGTTCCTTTGCATCTTCTCCTATTCCCAGCTACTCCATAGAGAAAAATACCTTCAGTAATGGATTACTGGTTCACACAAGAAAGGCTGAGCCCCTGCATAAGCACAATGGGTGCTGATGCATCATAATGTCCTACCCTAACAGATAAGAAAATTGACTGCAAACAGTGTCTAATGGAGCAGATTCCCTGAAATTCCCAGAGAAATCCTAGAAAGCCAAGGAGCAGTTAGACAACAGAACTTGTTCAGTGGCTCCTTCTTACTTGTCTTAATTTTTCAAAGATTTCTGCCCAGAGCTGCAACCATGGACATCGTGTTTTGTGGACCTGGCCCAGCCCAGGGCTCATCCCTTGCAGCAACAGGAAGGTCCGTGGAGAGGGTTGGTGGTTCATGCTGTTGATTGCAAGATCAAAGCCCTTGTGAGACAGCCCTGTCTAGCCAGCTGATGCTAACCACATGTGTCAATCCCAGCAGAAATGCCTATGACAACCATCTATTTGCTCTAACTTGCTCCTCTGAACCTTGAATTCCCTACTGTTGTTTTGTTTTGGTTTTGTAACTTGGCCTGACAGCTTGGGTGACTGGCTCAGATCCTGCCTTTGGGCTGCATTTTCTTTTCCAACCTACCTAGTCTGGTGTGTTCCCTGCTTCTATTTTCCCTCTTTGCAAGGGTCCATTCAGTAAGACACAGTCTCACACAGCATCCTTGCAGCCAAACTGAGGCAGTGTGGACTGGATGATTGGATAGTGAGGTGGATCGTGAACTGGCTGCAGGATAGAAGCCAGAGAGTAGTGGTCAGTGTGACAGAGTCTAGTTGGGGGCCTGTATCTAGTGGGGTCCCTCAAGGATCAGTACTGACACCAGTCCTGTTCAATCTATTCATTAATGACTTGGGTGAGGGATTAGGTGCACGGTCAGCAGGTTTGCTGATGACACAAAGCTGGG